>WNYD01000072.1:0-176390 GCA_021396205.1 Sporothrix brunneoviolacea
CGGCTCGGCGGCACGGCCCTGGCGGCGTGGGACGGCGTGACCCGCGCGGCGTCGGCCATCGGCGGGCTCGGGGGTGACAGCGCTGCTCCGCTAGACGGCAGCGGCGGTGGCCGCCCCGCGTTCCGCGTCAGCCAGGTCGACGCGGAGCTGCTCGACGAGGAGCTGCTGGAGCTGCTGCGCGGGCAGGTGGGCGACGCGCTGCAGTACGTGCGCGGCGGCACGCTGCAGGACGACTGGCAGCCCGAGATCATGCTGCTGCTGCGGGCGGCGCTGTTCAAGCTGTCGGTGTGGGACCACGACGCGACGTACGGCGCGGCGCTGCAGAACCTGCGGTACGCGGACGCGCGGGCGGCGGCGCCGCGAAAGGGCGGCGCGGCCGTTCCGATCCCGCCCTCGAGGTGGCAGAAGGCGCTCTACGGGGTGGTGACGGTGGGCGGGCGGTACGCGTGGGCCAAGTGGGAGGACTGGCTGCGGGACCACGACGAGGAGGCCGACGGCTACGGAGAGGAGGACGAATACAACAACAACGAGACCAGCGCGCAACGACGGCCGCTGCTGTCCCCGCGCGTGGTCCAGCGCCTGGCCCGCGCCACGTCCGTGGCGTCCGACCTGTACGCGGGCGCCGCGTTCGTGTCGTTCCTCGTGTTCCTGCGGTACGGCCGCTACCGCACGCTGCTCGACCGCGCGCTGCGCATGCGCCTCGTGCCGCCGACCAGCCAGGTCAGCCGCGAGGTCTCGTTCGAGTACCTCAACCGCCAGCTCGTGTGGCACGCCTTCACCGAGTTCCTGCTGTTCCTGCTGCCGCTCGTCGGCATCAACCGCTGGCGCCGCTGGCTGACCCGCACCTGGCGCAAGACCAAGAGCGCCGTGGTCAAGGCGACTACGACAGCGACGGCGACAGCCGCGGCGAGCGAAGAGGAGACGGCGGCAGAAAAAACCGGCGAGTACGCCTTCCTGCCCGAGCGGACGTGCGCCATCTGCTACCAGGACCAGAACGCGGCGACCTCCGAGGCCGACATCATGGCGGCGGCGGCGGCGTCGAGCGGCGTCATCGGCTCGGCCGAGACCGACATCACCAACCCCTACGAGGCCGTCCCCTGCGGCTGCGTCTACTGCTACGTGTCGCTGGCGACGCGCCTCGAGCGCGAGGAGGGCGACGGCTGGACGTGCCTGCGGTGCGGGGCCCTCGTGACGGCGTGCCGGCCGTGGAACGGCGACGTGCTGGAGCCGGCGTCGGCGCTGGCGGCAGGGGAGCTGTCGTCGTCTGGCGGCCCGGGTGCCAACGGGCGGCCCTCGTCGTCGTCGACCAACGCGTCCGGGTCGCCGTCGTACGCGCAGAAGACGGTCGGGTTTGCGGACGACGTCAAGGGCGAAGACGAGGAGGACGATAACAGCTCGTCCCACGACGAGATCGTTCTTGGCGAGGCAGAAGACGACGAGGACGACGACGAAGGAGACGGCGACGCAGAGGGCAGCGTGAGCGAAGGCAGGGGCGAGGGCGACTCGGACTCGGAAGCCTACGAGGAGGACGAGGACGGCCTGGAGGGCGACTTAGAGGGCGAGCTGGAGGAGTAAACGGGGAAGCCGGCGCAGTCGTCTTTATCGATTTCTGGCTCTGTATTTTTTTTTACCTCCAACAACAGCATGGCATCGGCAACGGCGGGCGGCAAGGGGGCTGCCTGTACAGTAGAGCCTTCATCCGGAGGGCATTGGAAAGGCCTTGTCGCTGCGCGGCGGAAACGAAAGAGGGAGAGGTTTGTACGATATGTGAACAATACCCGCAAAACAAGAAATACGAAAAAGATCATATTCTTCGAGTCCTATGCCTCTTGCTATGAAACGAAAAAGAGAAAACTCTCCCCCCAAAAATAAAATATTGAACAAAGTCATCCGTTGCGGCCATTTTGCCAAGCACCGTTGGTCAAGATCAATATAATGCGGCCTTGCAAAATCGTACAAAAGGGTCGTTTTCGGTTGAGTCTTTCGCAAGGGAGTGTTTATTTTACATCATAGCTCCGGGAGACTCCGGCTCGCAGGGGAACCGGTTCGGCCAAACGTAGTCCTCGGTTGCCCACTCCGCCTGCTGTTCCATATGCACAAATGTTCCCCTCTGCACGCATCGGTGCTCCCACCGGATGTCGTCCCATATCCGCTCGGCATCGCGGCGCCGAAGCGGCCATTCTCGCGCGTCCGCTGTTGTCGAACACTACATTGGCAAGCCCAGTCTTGTCTCTGCGATAGTCGGGGCTGAGCTGGTGGTCTTGCGATGACATTGCGGCCTTGGAAAAGAGAGCGTGTGCAGCGGTGGAAGGCAAGGCTTCGCGGCAAAAGCATCAGAAAACATCAGCATAGAACATGAGAACAAGATCTGATGATCCGTGACTCTTTTATGCATGCTCCTTTGCTGCGTGTTGGTCAAAGTCAAAATTGTACGAGCCACCGGTGCTATCGATGTGTTTTATCCAAAGGCCAACAGATCGGATGAAAGTAACGTCTCACTAGGTATCTACCAACGGTCATCCCTTTAACACGGGCAGGCATTTCCCCCCTGAGGCACAGCCAGAAATTAATATGGCATATTTTTTTTCGCCGTGATGGACATAGTCAAGAGCAAAGTCGTGTACGATTCCTACTTATAAAGAGGCTGTGGACAATTCCAGGCACGGCTCTCCTAGGAACACGAGCACCAAGTCCCAGCACTCTCTCTCTTCCACGTCTTTGCCGGCATACTTTTTTCTAGCTTTGCCAATTCGCTTTGTTGAACACTTGACGATGACTTCGTTTTTCAACTTTTTCAATTTTTTTGAGGTGCACCCCCATCATGCGCCTGCTCGCGGGCATCGCTGTTTCTGGCGGAAACATCGCAGCTGTATTAAACCGGCACCAGGAAGCATTGTCAAGCGGGCCAGTGCATCCCATTCAGACCAGGAACGCGTGCCCGCCTCTTCTGAACATCACAGAAGAGACTGCTGCGGCAGCGGCCTCGACATCAGCAACAATGCGGACAGCTCGCACCATCGGCAGAAGAAGCAGGGAGGTTTCTGGATGGCGTCGACTCGTCGCAAAGGCACATCGCCGTGGGGCGACGACGCCAGGTATCGTGCCATGTTGAGGGCTGTGGAGCTGTAATTAGGGAGGATTCGGTTTCTACGACGTACGGGCGACAGCTCTTTGGCGGGAGATTGAACCCGCTTTGCGTCATAATACTATCTTATCGCCTGTCATAGCTTCTTTGTCCGCCCCAGCTGCAACCCGCGTCCTAGTGCGGCACGCAGGACCCTGTTTCTGTGTCTGATTGAGCCTCTGACCACCCTTTGTCTCTTCTGTCTGTCCATGCACACCCTCTCTCTTCCAGCCCCCTCCAAGCTGGCTTCCACGTGCGACCGGGACTCGACCAAAACCGAAACACAAAGAGCCACGCGATCCGCGACGGTCGCCAGAAATCGACGGCGCCTTGGCTTTTGGGCTTTTTCGGCGTAGTCGGAAAATCAGGAAGAGTTCCGTTTCTTTTGTTCTTTTTATTTTTTTCCTTCATACGACGACAATGCTTGGCCAGCGGTAGAAAACTACCGCGCGCGGAGGAAACGGGACACAGGACAGATAAGAAGAGAGGGAGCCACAGCAACAACAGAGAGACGAACAGTGACGAACAAGGACACCAGCCGCGATGCCCGAGTTCTTCTCCTTCACGCTCGGCGCCGAGACCAACCCCCGCCTGCAGCCCGGCACCGAGACGTCGCCGCTCCTGGTCGGCCGGTTCCGGGCCGTGGTACCGCCGTCGTCGTCCGTCGCCTCGTCGGCGGGCGCACCCCCTCTGCCGCAGCCGCAGCAACAGAAGCGACAGCGACAGCAACGGCCGCAGCCGCCCTTTCTCGCGCGGCGGTCCTACTGGAACGCCCCGGCGTCGCTGCTGCCCTCGCGGTCGCCGTCGCCGTTTGCCGCTGCCGGCGGGGGTGGGGCGGGGCGCGCAGGTGGTGCTGCTGGTGGTGGTGGTGGCACCGCATCCGGTGGCGGTGGTAACCGTGGACAGCAGCCGGCGGCGAGCCACGGCTTCTACAACAACACGGGGTACGGCGCGATTGCGGCGGCCGGGTATTACGACGTCATTGGCGACGACGACGAAGAAGAGGAAGAGGAAGAGGAAGAGAACGACGAAGGCTACGACGAGGATGACGAACACGACGACGACGACGACGACGATAACGACCAGGACGACGAATATATTGACGACAACGAGCCCGAAAGCGCAGCTGGCGGCCCAAGAGACGACGCGGGCGCGGCGAACGGCCAAGACGGAGGCAAAGGGGCGGCGGCGGGCCGGGGCGACGAAGCACTGTCACCCCCGCGGCGGCAGTCGCGGTGGTCGTGGCTGCGGTGGGGCCGCCGGCGGAGATCTTTCTCTGCAGCGGACTACCGGCCGCTGTCGGCGAGTAGGAGCCCTGGTGGTGGTGGGCGTCGCCGCCGCAGCAGTGCCACGGCGACGCCGTCCCAGAGGTACCGTCTGAGCCAGCGGATCCGCCAGCAGCAGCAGCGCCATCGCCATCGCCGCCGGGGATACCGGCAAACCAAGAAGCTCCGCCACGCGGGCCGCCGCGCCGGCCGCTGGCTCCGCCGCACAACGGCCCGCGCCCTGCGCCACCTGCGCAACCTCTGGCTGACTCCCAAGAACGCCACCGTGCGCCGCGCCGTCGACCGCTGGTGGAGCCGCTGGGCCCTGCTCGTGGTCGTGCCCGCCGTGCTGGCCGTCGCCTGGTGCGCCCTGCCGTTCCCGCAGTACCCGCTGGGGTTGGAGGACGACGAAGGGGACGAGTCGACGGGGCGGCACCGCACCCCGGGCCACGGCGAGGCCCGCGTGCGCATCAACTTCTGGTTCTTCCTGTTCGCCTACTACGGCCCCTACAACGTGACGGCGCTCGTCTGGATCACCAAGGTGTTCAACCTCTACAGCCTCAACTGGTGGCCGTCGTCGCTGGGGTTCCCCGTCAGCGTGTCGCTTCTGGCGGCGTTCTCGCTGGCGGTGCCGGCGGTGCTGTTCGGCGGCGTGCCGCGGGCCGAGTTCCTCGCCAGCCACAACACGGCCTGGGTGACGTGGACGTTCGCCGTCATGGCCATGCCGGTGGCGGCGGCGCTCGTGCTGCTGCTCATCCACGAGCGGCACCGCACGCTGCGGCACGCGCTGTCGGACACGCAGCGCATCTTCACGTCGGCGCTGTGGACGGGCGAGCCGGACACGCTGCCGCGGCGGCGCGAGCAGCAGCAGGAGCAGCAGCGGCAGCGGCTGCTGCGGGGCGCCTTTGGGAGAGGCGGCGGCAATGGGAGCAGGGACGACAACAACAGCAGCAACGCTCCCATTTCCAGCATGGACGCGCTGGTCCTCTCCTTTGGCGAGGGGCACGACCGGCAACCTTCTCCGCTTCTCGGCAGCAGCGCAACACCGTCGCCGCCACCGCCTGCGCCTCCCCCCTCGCGCGCCCCGAAACAGCACCCCCATCCCTTCCCTCGTCAGGACGCCGCCGCCGCCGCCGCCGCGCGCGGCCACTGGCTGCCGGCCAGCTTCGTGCGCTTCCTCTGGCTCATGACCGCGCTGTTCACGTCGCTGCTCGTCTACGCCATGGGCGAGGCATCGGCCGCCCTCTTCCTCGCCGCCCTCCCCGAGATGCAGCACGCCACCGTCTACGCCGTCGCCTACGTCTACGGGTGGACCGTCACCGTGTTTCTGCTGGACGCCCTGACCGGCTGGATCCTGGGCGGCCGCCAGGGCGAGCGCGTCGGCAGCTACCCGCTGGGCTGGGTGTTCAAGCTCTACTTCATGCTGACGTACCAGACGTACGTGCGCGCGCTCTACGTGCGGCTGCGCTCGCCCTCCCAGTTCGTCCTGCTGCAGGTGCTGTCGTCGACGACGCTCATCGTCGTGACCCCGCTGCTCATGTGCCCGTGGACGCACCGGCTGCTGGCCGCCCTGGGCCTCAACGGCCAGACGTACGGCGCGTTCCAGAAGGTCTGCGTGCGCAACGTGTTCGTGCGGTTCGTGGCCGAGAACGCCAGCATGCTCGCCTTCCTCGGCAGCCTGCTGGTGCTGCACTTCGGCCCCAACCGCGACGTGTACCCGTACTTTGCGTTCGACGAGGGCCTCGGCGGCGGCCCGGACGGCCCCGGCTACACCTTCTCCTTCACGCTGTACGCGTCCAGCATCACGTGGGCGTGCGAGCTGGTGGCGGCGTTCGTCGTGTCCGGGCTGATCCGCTACTTCTACGGCGTCAGCGTCGTGGCCGAGGCCAAGATGGACCTGGCCGTGTGGCCCGAGCTGCTGCCGACGAGCGTCGCCGTGTCCGTGCACGTGCTGCAGAACATGCTCTTCTCCATCATCCGGCTGCAGTTCTGGTGAGGTCCCGGTGAGGTCTCCCCGAAGGGGGGCTGTCTTTTGACTGTTCACCCCCCCTTCACCTCCTCTGCTGCATCGTCGTTTTCCTGCATACTGGCATGTATGCAAATATACCCTTTTATCCGGCCATCTCAACATGTCCTCCCGCGCTCCCATCTGCATTCCATTCCGTTCCGTTTTCTTTTTCTTTTTCTGTCGTCTCTTTATATGCATATCTCGTGTTTCTCTCTATTGTTCTGCTGCCTCGTCGTTTCTAGCATCATCTCGCCAACCTACCGTTTGTTCAAAGCATCTCCTCAACGATACCCCCTTTTTTCCAACTTACTTTACCCCCTGCCCATCTCTGTCTGCACATAACAAATGTACATAGAAATCTGTTTATTATGGATACCCGCCGCAAACGTTTTTGTCAAATCGCTTTTCTTGCCGTTCATCAATACTCTGCATATAGCTGCCTGCCACTGAAAATATTGAAAATATTGAAAAAGAAGCACAACAGATCATCTTTTGGTGCCCAATGTTGCTTTTGCGAACCTCGGCTTGGAGTCATATTTCCACTTCAAGCCATGTTTTTTTGGAGCTACAGTCAAGGTTTGGCTGCCTAGCGATTCAGGGATAAAAATAAAAAAAAACACAGCCCCTGAAGGAAAACCGGAAATGCACATTTTCTCTCCCGCAAAACGGAAGACAACCCGTGCCGAGCGAAATGATTTGGGGCCCGGCCTGTGCAATTTCATTTTCACACGCTTCTGCCTGATTTGAAAGGGACTCATTTCGCTCTCACCATCTGCATGCATTGTTTTTGTTCCACTCAAACGACGGCATCGTACTTGACACATCTGCCTTAACGAGGGTACGCTGCCTAAGCGGCCGGGTCTTCATCTCATGATTTTTTTTTCTCATTTCTTAAAACGAAGAGAGCCGCCTTTCCTCTACTTTCTCATCCTCCCAGGCCAAGCCATCATCATGGCACGTCTCATGCGTCAGGCCGCGGTGCTTGAACCGACCATTCTTTGCACGGCTGTGCCATGGCTGGCAAGCAGGTTTCTGCCACGTCTAAAGTCCCTCTGATATCAAATAGCAAAAGCAAAAGACTGCATTCAGCACGCAAACGTAAACAAACATACAATGCATGGTGTGTATGGAGCGCGCCGGGTGCATCGCATATTCTGTCTTACCGTCAGGCTGGCCTGTGCATGAGAGGAACGCACCGGGGCCGCACCTCGACGCACTTGGCCCTCGCTTCGTCCTCCCGCCCGTCCATCCTTCGGCAGCTCTGCTCTTGATGCCCAAAGGACAAGCAGAGGACAGCTTCATCGGCGTCAGGGGTCGGTAAACAAAAGCTTTAGGGCCAAGGAGTGCGCTGCAGCCGTCGAAAGAAGAGACAACTTGCTTAGCCCGAAGCCGCCTATGAACATGTCCTGTCATGTAAGGCTGGAGCTTTGACAGTAGAGAAATGCCGTAGCTCGAAAAACGGCAGCTAATTCAAAGATGAAAAGCAGGCGTATGGGTGCATGGACGTCAAAGCCATCAACATGGCAGCTGCACTGGCCGGGAAACAGAAAGAGGCAATCGGCCGCTTCACAGATCAGCATACAGAGTCTCAGAGACCTTGCGGGAAAGTTCCTAGTGAGGCTTAGGCCCGTGCGGAAGGGTTGCAAGGTGATGCATGGCGCATGCTTGCATGGCTGCATGGCTGTACGGCTGCACGGCTGCATGGCTGCATGGGCTGCATGGGCTGCTGGTAAGGCATCTATCAAAGCCAGATACGAATTCTACATCGACACCGGTCAGCACAAGTGTTTTGCTAGAGTGAAAAGGAACCGGATCTGTGGCAATCTATGGCATGCTAGCCAGCAGGGTAGGGGCCAAGGCAGTCGCGACGTATTCTCTGTGGCCTATCTTATCAGTGAGACAATCAGAGATATACAATGCCAGCGCGCGACAGAATGTCGCCAAACGGATAAAGCGGTCTGGACTGGCCGACCTTAAGCCGCGCCTTGAGTGATGCTGGGCGTGCGTGGAACAGACGTTCCGGTGTTTTAAGCCGAGAAGGCCAGGCAAGCAGCCGATGCATGTCGGTGGGGACCATGCCGGACAGCGGCCGTGTGTTGCAGTGCAGGCAGGCAGCGAGCTGATACATGAAACGTGCAAACGCACATCGAAATCCGACTTTGCGTATACGGGACGTTGTTCATATAAGATACACACCATATTATATGAAGAATTGTGGAGCTTAGAGATGTGTCAATGGCGGGCTTGCACCGGCATCTTACACAGCAGCAGGAAGCCTTGTAGGACCTGGTTAGCTATCTTAGTTTGCAGATACCGCAAAAGCAAGCTGCACTAAGAGCCGACGACGGAGGTCCTAGACAAGCTAGCGCAGACGCAGAGGCTTGTTTTCGCGTCTGCCTCCTCTTATTTGCCCTTTTATCTCGATGTTGTTTTGTTTCTCTGTCGGGATCCGCGTCCGCGGAGGATTCCGGGGCGCCTCTGCTCGCCGAACTCTCTGGTTGTTCTCGAACGGGAGATGCAAATGAAGGGTATGCGATCGCTGATCCCAGCGGGATGCCAGGAAGGGTACTGCGGGACAACAAATCGAGGGACAAATGATATCAGAGAAGCAACGGCGGAGGAGCTAGAAGGAAAACAAAGCAGACCGCGCCCAGGAAAATAAAGCGATAAGTGGCCGTTCTGGAGCTGGCGCATGTGAATGGCGGGGCTTGGCGGAAAGTTTTTCATGCCTCCACAGAGGAAAAGGAGAGAGCTGCTAGCCGTCATTGGGGAGGAATATTTGGAGCAATTCACGCCATAGAGGCTGGCCTGGAGAGTACGAAGCACACCAATTCTTCCGGTAATGGCGGCTCGCACACCACGAAGCCATGGCGAGCGCTTCTGCATGCTGACTGGCTGGGGTCGAGCGCGGATGGTGTGAGTACGAGTAAGAGCAGCGCACGGCTGTATATTCCGGACCGGGTATTGGACTCGTACCCGTAGTCGTCTACAACGGCGTGCGCTGCGCGGGCAGAAGACATTGGAGGAAGAATGGATGGCGAACAGCGAGTCTGTGGCACAGATGGCAGCTTGTCAGGGCTAGTGGTGTTGTCCTCCTGGCTGTACTTCGGAGCCTGTCCATTTAATGTCTTGGACATGGGTGGGGGCCTGCGGGGGTTGCTGGTCTGGCCGCGTCGAATCGGGCATGGCAAGAGACGGTGAAGCCAAGTGAAGGTGATAATGATGCGATCGGTGTTGGTATGGAGCGCACAAGTACGAGTACAAGTGCTCGTATACGTCTTGTTGCTGGTGCCTTTGCTGATGGCAGAGGAAAGCGTTTCGGCTTTCCCTCCAAGGACAGAGACGCCCGCAGAGGACGCAGTCCCAGCTGCAGCAACGACAGGCGAGCACAGCGACGCCGCACAGCCAGCGGGGAAGCCACAGGGAGAACACAGAAACTAGTGCTCGGTTGGTGCTTGTCTTCCATGCTCGTCTCGAGCGACAACGCACCGCACAGCACCGGACGGCGTACAGAGCAGCTCGGTCGCAGCTGGCTGAATCTGCAGAGCAAGAACCGGTCGGAAAGGAGAAAACGAAGGAGGACGCGCGGGAGATAGAGGCAGGGGTGGAGAAGAGGTAGGGTGGCGTATAAATGCGTGCAGGATGCTGGTGGAGGGTGAGATGGAGACGGTGTGGCTCCAGAGCAGCGGCGGTGGGTTCTTGGCCTGGCGTCGGGGTGTGCGCGCAGGACGTGCGTGCAGGACGGCCTTTTTCCGATTTTATGTGTTTGCTGTTTGCTGTGTTTGTTTTTGTTGTCGGTTTGTTTTGCTTTCCTTCCTGCTGCCTTTCGGCCCTGCCGCTTATCCCTTGCAGATGAAGAGCCAGCAGCTAGCCATTGCTCCACGTTCCTGGTTTCCACGCGGCGGGCTCGTCTTTGTTCTGCAGGCGTGAGCATGCCTGATATCACAGCGCCGGGGGGGGATGAGGTGATGGAACGCGGGTGGCTGCGAAAACAACGGCGAGCCGTGACAGCCTGAAGACCTGAAGGCGAGAATGCGAGTGAATGCAGGGAGGGTGAGACGGATGAATACCGAGGGCGCTCTTTGGAAGTCTGTTTCGAGATAACCGAGAGAAAGGGGCAGGGAAAAGCGCAGGGGAAAAGCACAGGGAAAAGGACAGGGACAAAGGCGTGCAAGATGTGTGAGTCAAAGGCGGGCGTGAATTAAGCAACGCTAAGCGTGTAAGAAGGCCCTGGCTGCGGAGTGCGGGCCGCGAAAAGGTGCAATTCAGGGGCGGTTTGGAGGGATCGAAACGAGGATCGAGGGGCGAAAAGCGGCGAGGGGAGAGGAGACAAAGACGGAAATAGCCAGAAGAACAAAGAAACGAGAAAAACAGACAAGGGGAAAGAGAAAAGAGAAAAGAGAAAAAAGAAAAAAGAAAATTGGTGAGAAAACTGCGCGCCGGAGCTGGAGATGGCAGCCTCACCGCTCTGCGCGCGTCTCACTTTCCTGTTTTGTCGTGTTTCCGACTCTGCTTTGTTTTTGCTCGACGCGGAGCGTGTAAGTTGGCCGTATGGGAAGGAGCGGTCGACGTGCGAGCAGGCCAGCGCCGGCGGCACCAATTGCATGCACAGGCAGCGAAACGCCTCTCGCTTCGCCGCGGACGCTTGGCCGAAAGAGAGAGAGCGAGAGAAACACCGCTCCACCGGCTGCGTTGGTGGGTCGGAAGCGGAAGGCACTGGCTCAGCGTCGAGACGAGACGAAAGGAGCTCTAGACAGAGGAAGAAGCGGGCGTGTCTTCAGCGGCGATACACAGCATCGTTTGCGCAGCCTGGCGGGAAGGCTCGATCGCAAACAGGCAGGCGCAGACGAGAGCAGCGCGCAGACGAGAGCAGCGCACAGCAGGGCAGCAAGAAGGAAAGAGCAACACAGAGGAAAGAGCAGACGGCGCACTTGCACGTCACTGCCCTGCCTTTCTGCCATCCCACCCATCCCCTCCCCCGGTTTCTGCCCCTCCGTCGTCCATCCCACTTCGTGATATCTGGTTTTCGGCTTCATCCACACCAACTCGCCCACGTCCATCCCGACCTCCTGCTCCCGTTCCGCACCCACCACGTCTGCTGCCACCTCCGCGCGCGATTGCATTCTCGCTCTCGCCTCCTGCGGTTCTCACCGGCTGGTCTGCGTTCTTGCCCGCCCTCTCCCACGCCGACGCAGCCTTCTTCTCGTCTTCTTATCCGCTCTTTGTCATTGCCAAACGCATTTCTGCGGCGTCTCTTCCTCGATCCTTATCCAGCCCCGGTCGGCACCCCTCCCCCCCTCAGATCCCGTCACGTCCAGTCGCCTTCTCTTCCAGGCATCGTCTGTGTTTCACGCGCTGTCTGTCACCCTCATCGGCCGCCTCCCCACGCCCTGCGGCTGCCTGCGCTGCCTGGACCGCCTCCGTCTCACCCTCTTTGTCACCAATACACTAATAATACACGCATCGGCCGAGAGACCCGCTTACCGCTTATGGCGTGAACAGCAGTGCGTCTTGGAGTCGCTAGCCCGTTTGCTGTCGCTGTCTGCTTCTTCCCATTTGTTCTGGGTCGGTTCTGGGTCGTTTCTGCTGGGCTCCGCATTAGCATCGTTTTTTTACCTCTGCTAATTTATGTCTTTTTTTCTTCTTCCCTAGCCGCTTTTTGGCTTCTTTTCTTCCTTTTTCCCTTTCGTCTTTTCTTACACGGCTCCCCTCCTCACCACACACCCCTCCATTACAGCCTGGCTAGCTCTGCTCCCGCCAACAATTTTTTTCTTCGGTTTTTTCGCTGCTCTGTTTTCCCTCACTTAGATTGCAACCTCGTCAACGACCACCCTTGACCTTCCTCTTCCCTCTTCTGTACAATAGTGTTTTTTTTTTCTCTTTCGCACCCCTCTGCCACTGCATCTCTCGTGTTCATCCTCTCACACTCTTTCCCTCCCCTTTCCGCTCGCTTCTTCTTCACCCCTCCCTCTTTCTGGTCCCGCCCTTCTCCTTTTCCCTTTTCTTTTGCCTTTCGCCTCCCTCCTCCCCCCCCCCTCCTCCTCTTCCCTTTCTTTTTCTCTTCCCCCATCATGACCTCGCCGGTCCCTCAGTCTGCCCACAGTCAGGATACAAGTCCAGACCCTTCCAGACCCACTGCAGGTTCTTCAGCCGCTTCCAACACCGCCGATCCGACACCAGCTACCTCCGGCGCCGCCGCTTCGACTGCCCAAGATGCCTCGGGACGACAGTCCGCCGCCGCCGCCGCCTCCGCCGCCGAACTCGCCGGTGCAAAGATAAGCCTCTATGGAGCTCTCCGCCGCTTCGCCGACTGGCCCATCAAGGGCGTCAGCTTCATCGATATCATGCCAATCTTCCGCGACCCCGCCACCCACTCCAAACTCCTCCGCGCCCTCGAGCTGCAAGCCCTCGACTTTGCCCCGTCGAGCTCTTCAACGTCGGCCGCTGCCGGTGCGCCCTGGGTGGATGTTGTCCTCGGCCTCGATGCTCGCGGCTTTCTTTTCGGCCCTGGCCTGGCGTTGAGTCTGGGCGCAGGCTTTGCCCCTGTCCGCAAACAGGGCAAGCTGCCCGGCGCCTGTATCACTGCCAGCTACGAGAAGGAGTACGGCACCGATTACTTCCAAATCCAAGAGGATGCCATCAAGCCGGGACAGAAGGTTCTGATTGTCGATGACATCATTGCGACCGGTACGTCTGCCTTGTCTTGTCGCAATTGCTTCTATTTATATTTTTGGTGTCTTTTTTCTTTCGTCTCTTCTTTTCCGGTATCACATGCTTTTGCCAGATCATCCGCTAACACCCGATTTTTCAGGTGGATCGGCAGCTGCGGCGGGCGAACTCGTCCAGAAGCTTGGCGGCCAGCTTGTTGGCTACCTGTTTATTCTCGAGATCTCGTTCCTGAAGGGCCGGGAGAAACTTGGTGATGCGCCTGTGGTCACTCTCCTCGAAGAAGCGGACTGAGCGGCGTCCGTACTTTTCACTTTTCTCGACTCATTTCCATTTCGATCGTTTTTTCTTCGACTTTAAAACATCAATCCGTGCTTTCCTGCCAAGTGATAGACAACACTTGGGGCTACGGCTACATTAGACTCGCAACAAAAGCAACATTGCAACGTTTTCCAAACATTTTACATTACATCCTCTCTACTTACCTAATACGGGCGGTTTTTGATACCGATGGAAAGGGGGAGATGTGCCAACCGCGAAGTTTTGTCACCCCTAAACACTACGTTACTTGCCCCTCCCGAGGCGACCACTGACCACCTCTGGCATTCAACAAGAAGGATCTGGGCACCGTTGGACTACTTGAGCTTGGCTTGGCCTTGGTCTCTTTTTATGTGTGGTTTTTTTTTTGTTTACTTTTTTTACCTTTTTTACCTTTTTTCATTTTTCTTTCACAGGCCTGTCTTTGCACACATGCAACCTTCTCATGCAGTGTGGGCAGGCATTAATCTAGAGCTTCTACTTTTTTGTTGTGCTCCGTGCTCTGCTGCTTCCCTGCTCCACCCTGTGCGTCCATCGTGCCAACCTTGCCACGCATGTCTTGTGCGTTCTTGTGCGCTCCTGCGCTTTTGCGGGGACGCCGGATGCCACGGCGCATCTCGGAAACCTCTTCTGACATCTCTGCTGTCTGTGTATCGTCGTACACACACAAGAACATGTGGCACAGCCGCAGATGCGCGCGCACTCCGCGCGGTGACAAATCCGTAGGACGAAGGTGTCAGCGAGCTGCAGCACAAGCCAAGCACGGCTGCTGTCCAACAAAATTTCCGACCGGGCGTGCCTCGTACCGAAACAAAAGAATGCTGAGCGGAAAGTTGTATTGTATTCTCAGTCCGACCTCGGTGCCCATGAATTGTTTCGAGAGAACAGAAAGCATGCAGACGGTCTTCAAAACACGGGCAGAATAGACACCAATTCTAGATAGTAATTAATCATGACCATTAAGCGGTTCTCAAACTCCGGCTGTGAGCTCATCACCAAAGACTGAGGGTGGGCCTGGAAGAAGTGCAAGGGAGTTTCGTCTTATGTTCAAAACTCCTCCATCGATTCCTACATCGTTAAGGGACAAAGAGGTTGGACAATTGTAGGAGTTGCCAATTCCAATTGGAAGCCAAGGCCATCGTTCTGCTAGCAGCCAAAGACAACAATATTCTGCCCTCAATTGTACGCATGATCTCATGGTCAGTCCGGTGGGGACAACATGTCTGGCTCCCTTGACACGAGAACCGGGGCGCTCTCGACAAGCAAGTACTTGGCAAGATGGCGGAGTGGTCAACGCGCGGGCCTGCTAAGCCCGTTCCTTCGGGAGCCAGGGTTCGAATCCCTGTCTTGTCGCATTCTTTTTTGTCTTTTTTTTTTATACTCGACATTCAATTCATGCTAGCTGTGTCTGTTGGCCAGGGGAAACGGGCAATTTCTTTCTAGAACAGCTCGTGGCACACGATGCATGTCTTGGCGCCACCAGGGGCCAACGGTTCCAGACCCTCCAACAGCTTGGGTCGTTGGTGGGCCCCCATCTAGTCTCATGAACATCTTAATACGAAGCTGAAAAAGGCTATGGTCGACTTATGGTCAGTTTAAATTTCAGCATGTCGAAACGGGCTTCAAGCCCGTATAAAATTCCAAACAGAAATATCCAGGGAAAGAAGCCCACAACAAGGAATTGGTGCCAAAGAGGCAAAGCTACCCTCTACCTCCCGATCGGGCATCACTCCAGAACAGAACAGACAAAAGGTAAGCTACGACATCTAGAGTCGAGTCTTCCGCCGTGAGACGGACAGCAACGTCTTCCCGGGGCCGGAGTGGACACGGAGCTCGACCGGTTACGTCGTCGTTTTAGACGCATACTGCATCCTGCGGAGGCCGGGTGTCATCTTCCTCAGAGTTCTTGAGACTCTTGCACGGTTTTCAGAGCTGTCTGTCATCGACTAAAATGGCTTCCTTCGCCATTCATGACAAGTTGGGCCTATCGATATACGCGACGTGCATAAAACGCACAACCGGTTCAGATTTGTAATCAAACCGAGCCATCATCACGAGATTGGGTCTATGGCTAGTGCCGCCTTTTCCGAGGCCATTGTCAGTACGTGGCGTACTGTCTCTGAAGAGCGTATATATCTTGGCTGCCTAAGAGGCTAATCATAGAGGGTTATACTTCTCACCGTTGCAATTAGTATCATCCTCTCTGTTTTGGATTTGTCGTCGCCAGGGTTCTCGTTTTGTCATCTCCGCCGCCGCCGCCGCCAATACCATCACCACTTTGCACAATGGCCACCGCATCCGCCATCAACTGGCCCGAGAAGTTCCTCCCGGGCACGACGGACAACTACGTGTCCAACGAGGTCGTCACCAAGGGCCTGACCGCCGCCGACGTCTGGCCGCTCCTGGCTGACGTCACGCGCTGGGAGTCGTACTACGACAACGCCAGCCAGGTCGAGCCCCCGGCCTCGGGCCCCGTCCTGAAAGAGGGCGACACGTTTAGCTTTACCACGTTTGGGCACCGGTGGAGCGGCGTCGAGGTGGCCGAGGCCGTCGAGCCGACCGCCGCGACGCCCGGCCGCCTGGCCTGGCGCGGCCGCCTCGGCGGCGACGGCAGCGCGGGCTCGGTCCTCGAGGTCTACCACGCCTGGCTCGTCGAGGACCTGCCGTGGGGTGCCGTGCGGATCGTGACGCAGGAGTCGCAGATCGGCGGGCCCGCGGTGCACCTGGCGGCGGCGACGCCGAACCCGGTCCTGAACGGGCACCAGAGCTGGCTGACCAGCCTGGTGCGGTATGCCAAGGAGCAGACAAAGTAAAGGGTGGGCCAGCTTTGTAAAGTGGTTTGTTGAAATTGGGACTGAAGCTTTCCTATGTAAAGATTGTAATCAAACAAGGGGGTTACAAAACAAGGGGTTTACAAAACAAGGGGGTTACAAAGTTTAATTCAAACACTTATTCGTATAGAAGAGCATTGCACGATCGGGGTTCATTCAATTTTTCCTCTTGTTTATTTTCTCGTCCATTTCTCTTCTTCTTCTCGTCCTTCTCGTTTGTCCTTACTGTATCTCCGCTGCCAGCGCTCTAGGTGGTGCTCAGCGTGTACTTGGAGTTGCCGCCGGCGTTGCCCCAGCCCTCGGTCGCCAGCACCTGGTAGTCCATGCTGCCCAGCTTGAGGCCCAGCCCGGCCCACGCGTCAAAGTGCGTCTTGGTCGTGATGGTGCCGCTGCCGGGCCGCGAGTCGCGGCGCTGCGAGATGTACTGCGTGAACGTCGTCGTGCCCGCGATCGACGGCTGGTTGACCTGCGTGTGCTTCCAGACGTCGTACACGGACCCGTCGCTCTCGACCGTGCCGACCTTGCTGCCCTGCGCGGAGCCCTTGCCGTCGGACGCGTACTCGGTGATGTAGTACTCGACCAGCGGGTTGCGCGACCAGCCGTAGACGGAGACGAGCACGGTGCCGGCGGAGTGCGACGTCGAGCCGTCGAAAGTGATGTTTCTAGGGGGGGGGGGGGGGACGTTAGCTGAAGGCCAAAAAAAAAGGATTTAAAAAATGAGTTTGTAGCTACCTCGTGGTGCCCGTCTTCCAGCCCTTGCCGACGACAAAGTCGCCGGCGCCCGAGAAGGACACAGAGTAGCCGGTGCTGCCCGGCTGGAAGTTGACGTTGCCGCCGGTCTTGTAGTTCTGGTTGTAGTCCTGGCGGCGGGCCAGGTTGGACGGCCCAATGACAAAGTCAGGGGCGTCGGCCTCGGCCGTCGGCGCCGCGAACACGGCAGAGATGGCCGTCGTGGCGAGGGCCAGGTAGGTGAGAGCGACCATGGTGGCTATGATTTTTTCCCCTTATGATATTGAGAGAACACGGACGAAAGAAATTGATGCTGCAAAAGACGACGATCTGAGAACTAGAGAAAACAAGACCAAACCACACGGAATCGTTCCCCCAGCCAAGCAGCGCGTCGTCGGCACTTTTTATAATTCCCCATGTTTTCTATTCGCCTAGACGTTTTCTGGATGTCTTCTTTTCCCTCCCCCGGTTAAATCAGAGTTGGTGGAGTCTTATTATTTCTCGTTGGTGGGATTTTATTGCTATGGGGAGAATAGATTGCATCTGTTCTGGTTGAAGCACGGCATTCGATTGCACTCTTTTTTCCTTCCGTGCTTTGGATAAACCGATCTGAGAAATGGAAGACACACAAATGCGGGGTGCAGGGGACCGTTTTCTTCTCTTCCTTCTTCCTTTGGCTCGCATATTCGGATCTTTCTGCGCCAAGAGGAAGCTATATATCGTGTAATAAGCATTTTGAGCTTCCGGAAAACCGAGCCCTTCTCTCCTTTTGGTCCAAGCTGCCCCTTGTGAAGATGAGAGCTCGGAAGCAGCTCGCCATCCCGCAATATAAGAACAAATATAGCGCCACATCTAGATTCGGGTTTGCCGTCCCCGTCTGCCAGTGCATACAATAGTGTGCTGACGAGCCAACGTTGGCAAAGACGAAAATGATTGTACCCATCAAGAAAGTGGAGATGTTGTGTATATTCGTTGTTCCAAGGCCGCGCCATTCGCAACCTCGCAGCTCATTTTAATCCTGTGGAGCTGGGCGAGCTCGCGGCCTACAATCCCGACGGGCCTGATAAATCCTTGCAGGTTGTTTCTTCCTGGTGGATCATGTCATTATCGCTGACGTTTATCCAAGTGAGATGTTCGCAATATCAAGCCCTACCTTGGTCATCATGGATGCTAGATGCCATTGCTCCACAAGTTGCGCCATGCTCCCTCAAACGCAGAGAAGCACCACTATATTCGCAACCACACCAGAGTGCATTTTCAGGTATCTAGAATCCCAGTGAAGTGCCCTCCTAGTCCTTGACCTCGTAACTCGGTATTGGCGGACGAGCTTCCGGGCGAGTAGCCGGGTTTTGGAGCCGATGCATCCAGTGCCGTATTCCGTAGAGCCTCACAACATCTTGCACAATATAATTGTATCACGGGAACCTTTCCAGTTTGTTCAAGGTAGAAATGTACTATATTTAATACCTTAGCGGCGGGAGGCAAAGATATTTCTGAGCACAGAATGAGAAGCACGGGTTTTTGTGTTTTTGTGTTTTTGGTTTTTTTTTTTGGTTTTGGTTTTTTTTCTTTTCGTTAAGTAATAACGTGCAAAAGTTGTGTCAAGTACGGTGTTAACGTGCAGCCCAATATGCGTCCCGAATCTACTTATTGAGAATTTCCATTTTTGGAGGTGCGCCGGAGAAAGCCTGATACCTACTCTCTCAGGTATACGATACCTGACTTCAAGGGCGTATCTGGCTCCTCTAGCGGTGTCGATTCTGGCTACGCCTCCGCCGAGGATGACGCCGAAGATCCTGATGAGACGGCCGAGTTCCTACGATGAGCTGCTGCAGAGTTTCGAGAAGAGGGGCCTACGCTTGCCAACCACAGAGACAACACGGACGATATGATAAAGGGCCAGAAGGAGAAGTGGGAAAAGTGAGCCCCTTCTCAATGGCACTGTATGGCCTGGGGACTGCGCTAATTCTTCGCGGATCAGGTACTGTACTGACCGTAAGATCGACGCAAAAGCAACTCTTGAACAATGCGATCCGGCGCAATTCAAGGTCAACTTGGTATGGAGCGTCAATAACTCAAGGATCAAGAAGGAATCCCCGGTCTTGACATACAGGAAAATCCTCAGCATACTTTACGCCCAGGAGACGGCCAGCGACATGGGAGAACGTCTTACATGATATTCGCAATGTAGGATTAGAACCACAACTTCTTAGTTCCGTTGTAAGAACTCTAAACAGTGGATTCATACCTAGCTTACCCCTGCATTCGACCTGGACACCTCGAAAAAGGAGAAGCCAGGGCTGAAGACTTGGCTGTTCTTCCGAACCATGTCTGGGTACGCGACGAAGAGGTCGTTGCGCACAAGCGCTTTCGTGTACAGCTGGCAGCAAACCTCATCCTTGCCGGAGCAACAGCGACGCAACCCTGCGCTCATCAGACAGATACGCTACGAGCACTTGGAATTCCAGCTCCTTCCGCCACTTCCTAGAGACGAACGGCAACGTTTGGGCACCCCTACGGCCCTGACCGCCGAACAAAGACTTGGAAGTTAATAATCATCCGGAACTGATGGACCTCTGCGAGAAGAGAAGCAAAAGTCTCGCAGAAATCCACCGCGCAGGCTTTCCTAGCCGCACTGCTGCTGGAGGAACGCAATTGGCAAAGGACTACGGCAACTACAAAAGATAGGTCAACAATTTTACGTTACGCAAGAAACTAACTTCGAAGCGACGTGGATGAGATAGACCAACGGTTGCGCGCGGGATCAAGCCGTCTACAGTGCTCGCACCGCCCACGATTGAGTACGAACTGCCCGAGCGGGCGCTGGTGGCGCAGCTGTTCTCTAAAGCGGCCAATGTGCGTGGCGGGGAGGCGCTTCACTGTCTGCGTATGAAGCTTGTGCGAGCGGTTGCTCAGCTCTGCCAGCGTCGGGGTGCGCTTGTCTTCGTCCGGCTAAGCGCGTGGTGGTTCGGCCGAAGAGCAAATGATAAATCAACGTTTTATAAATTAGTGTATTAAACAGCCCCGTGTCTTTGTCCGGCTAAGCGTGCGCGATCGGCCGATGACCAAATGATAAATCAACGGTAGTAAAGACTATTTGCGGACGAAGATTGCGAGAGCGGTTGCTCAGCTCTGCCGGCGCTGAGGAGAGTCCGTGTCTTCGTCCGGCTGAACGCGCGGGATCGGCCGATGATCAAATGATAAATCAACGTTACTAGCGGGCGGCTGCCGGGCGGCGGCCCCCCTACTATTCCAGGTAGAGAATGAGTATTAATACAACTAATGTTTTCCATTTTCATTAATGTTTGAAAATATCTTTATCAGTACGCACACATCCCTCACACAAAGTTCACCATTCAAATCACATTCTTCTCACTTAATTTCCTGCGTCCGTACAACTCCAAGGAAGTTTGCACGTCATGGCCAGACTGACTGGGAAGACCGCCGTGATCACCGGCGGCGCTACTGGCATCGGCCTCGCCGCGGCTAAGCGCTTCGTCGAGGAGGGCGCCTTCGTCTTCATCTTCAGCCGCAGACAGGAAGCGCTCGACGCTGCTGTGGCTGACCTCGGGGCCAATGCCCGCGGGGTGCAGGGTTCGGTCTCGGATGAGGCCGACCTCGACCGGCTCTACGCGGCGGTGAAGGCCGAGCGCGGGACCCTCGATATCGTCCTCGCCAATGCCGGGGCGGGAAGCCAGCTTAAGCTCGGCGAGATCACCGCCGAGCACCTCGACGAAGTCTTCGACACCAACGTGAAGGGCTTGACCTTCACGGTCCAGAAGGCGCTGCCTCTGATGGGCCCGGGCGGTTCGCTAATCTTGACGGGATCGAGCGCCGGCACCACGGGCGCCGCGACACTCAGCGCCTACAGCGCGAGCAAGGCGGCCGTGCGCAACCTCGCGCGGTCCTGGGCGGAGGACCTGAAGGGCACCGGCATCCGGGTAAACGTGCTGTCGCCCGGGCCGACGAAGACCAAACTGTCGGTGGAAGCGCTAGGCGAGGAAGGCGTGAAGGCCTATGGCATGCTCACTCCGCTCCAGCGCATGGCCGAACCGGAGGAGATCGGAGCGGCGGCCGCCTTTCTCGCGTCGGACGACAGCAGCTTCATGACCGCCAGCGAGCTCGCCGTCGACGGCGGCCTAGCGCAAATTTGATGACGCGCTACGCCAGGCCGGTCACTTCATTCGATATCCGGAGCCGTACATGGTGGCAGGAGAGTCGTGTTTCTGGCGAGCGACGATGACGGCGCAGCAGCGGAGATGGAAGTGAGGGAGACGCCGGCCTTAAGCCGCGCTCCGATCATCAAGCGTGCGCTCGCTTACGGGTCTGCTTGACGCCTTCCAGCCCAGGGAGGCGTTGCGTTTGCCGTAGACCTGTTCCTGGGTGAGCGGCGGGGCGAGGCAAAAGCTGCGAGCGACAGTGACGGACGGGTCATCCCTCACCTCTTTCGGCTTGAGACTGTCTTCCAGTCTTTCTTCAAATCCAACCGCTTGGGACGGCTTCTGCCCTTAACTTAGACCTCTAATCTAAACCTCTGATCGAACACATCCTATTGCATACAGAACATGCGTTATTTTCCGTGATATTTTGGTCCCTAAATTTCCCTCTTCCTTTTTGGATGTTGAACAATGTTGGACAGCCTGCCCTGCGGTGTGTTCGCCTATCACTGTGCAATTTTGCACTCTGTTTTGCGTGCAACAAACCACTCTCCACGCCTTTTGCTAAACGTCGTCTAGCTCGACAAAGGGAACCCGACAAAGTCACTGAAATGTTCCCAATCTATGGTGAATAGCCCCTTCACGTCTCGGTCTTTCAGGATCTTGCAGCTCTCCTTGTGGCCCTTTGTATTCCAGCCGGTTGCCTGGCACTCCTGCACGACGTATGTTCTGTCAGCAATTGTCAAACAAGAAGATCTGCGTGCGTAGCAAGATCTGTCCGGCATCCAAACGGGCGCATACCTTGTTACAGTAGGAGAAGCACAAGCACCTAGCGCATGCTTTGAGAGACATCCCCATTTTGCCACAGCCGTGACAGGTTGTGGCTCCGTCTTGATTGGTGGCGTATTTGAGCACATTGTCGCCGAGGGCCAGTAATTTGTCGAGCGACAGTGGAATGATCTGTTGTCGTGCTGGTGTTAGTACATTGTTATGGAACCAGTCCTTCTCTACACAACAAGGGTCACAAACCTTGGCACGGCCGGTGTCTTTATGGCGAATGCCGGGAGGACCATAAATAAAGTTATGCTTTTCTGCGTAGAGCACCACAACCGTATGGCCCACTCTGAGCAGGGCTGGGTCTACCTCCGAGCCTCGGCCGACGGTGCAAAACATGAAGGGGATCGTTTGGCCATCCACGTCCTTCAGGTGCAATTCTTTGCGAAGCAGCTCCGTTACTTCAGTGATCTCGCCCACAAAGCACCAGTGTCGACATGGGCGGAAACTCGCCCTGATGCTGTTGCTGGCTGCATAAAAGGCCGGATGTATGTCGCTCTCGTGAGGAAGCGCTCCAAACGCGAAAAACGCATTCTGCCACGACGAAAGCCCCCAGGCCTCCACCGCCTTGGTCATGCTGATTTTTCCGAGTCTCTGCCAGAGCCAGTTTTCAACGACCTCCGGGTCAGAGCTGCCTAGGCCGTCCTCCAGCGCCGTCTTCCACGCCTTTGTGAGCCCGTAGTGCCAGTGCTGTGTGGGGTCTTTCACCCACGCTTCGTAGCAGATGACCTGCTTGCTGTCAGCTCCCGAGGCGACGGACCATCCGGACACCGCTCTCTGCAAAAAGGCGCGGCCTCGTGCCAAATCACTGTTGACGAGACAAATGCATGCCGCATCTGCATAAGCCCTCGGCAACCCAGCATCGTTGTGGGCCGAGCTCGTTGTACAGACGGATCTGCTCTTCCACGTAGCGAAGAGCCCTGGACGGGACTTGCACAATTTCCATGCTGGCGATTTCGGAATTTATGAGTCCGTCCAGCTGATCGATACGCTCCAATTTCTTGTCGTACTCATCGCTCTCTGCCGGCGGCAGGGAACAGAGGCAGCAAGAGCAGTTGAATTTCAGCTTCTCCCAGAGAGCGACCTGCCGAGTTCTGCGGTCCCGATGCTCTCGCAGGTAGTAAATCGTGATTTCTTCGCCTTCTTGGATGTCCCGCAGGGCGTGCACGGTGTGGCGTTGGATGTTCTCGTTCCAGCCCTTTTGCGCATTGTTGTCGCAGGCGTGGGTGAGACGGCCTGCGTACGCTGCCTGCTCTAACGTGCTGCCCGTGCTGCCCGCGTTGTTTACGGAAAATAATTTATAAAAGGAAACTTATCGACTAACAACTTGCCAATATTTTTAGCTCAACTTTTATGATGTCTTGTAGCTAACAAAAAAAATAAAATAAAAAGTCCAATAATTATAGCAGGTATCAGGGCTAAACCGCAGACACCAAGCTTTTCACAATCTTTAGAATTTAATTTATCCCTCGGATTCTCCTCTTCCATCCGCTTCTCCTCTTCCATCCGCTTCTCCTCTTCTTTCTGCTTTGCCTCCGCTGCAGCCTTCTGCTCCATATCAACGGAAAGATCCATACTGATACAGAACATTACATATCCGCCTACTTTTGCGCTCTTTCCCGTCACTTTCAAAGTACTCCAACCTATCCTTACTGCTTGGTCGTGGTGGTGGTGCCGATGGTGTTCGTGGTGTTGGCGGTCGGCTCCCTCATGGGCCACCATCGCCGCTGTCGCAGCGGTCGCCACTGCTGTCGCCGGTTCTAATGGTTTGACTGGGTTGACTGATTTGGTAGCACCACTGTTAATGTTGAAACAGTACCGGTGTAACTCTGCCGAGACCTCAACGGGTTCAGCCTCCACCCATATCGAAAGACGGACGGGTGCCTTTGACCCTGCTTCCAGTTCTCCTGCTTCTGCTGAAGAAGAAGAGGAGGAAGAAGAAGGGAGAGGAGGAGAAGAATATGAACCGTTTGTGCTCCATCCAATTTTCCCGAGTACAGAGACGCCTGAGACTTTTGTGTCAATATCCAATTCCAACGCCACCTTTTTCCCAATCAGATTAACCAGGGGGAAGATTCTTGTTGCTGTGAAGCTGGAAAATTCTGCTGGGAACACATCTTTGATGCCGACTCCTTCAGGAACATCTTTGATAAAGACAGCGTCTCGTCGGTAAATGTCATCCAAAACCGCCGCCTCTCTCTTTGCCGTATATCTCTCGATCGTGATGCTCTCAAAGGTAGGTCTGTTTTTGTGGGGGCGCATGGCTAGCTCTGAGGGATTGCATCGCAGAAAGGCATTGCCGGCTATGCCGACAACTTCGATGCCGACGACTTTGGACAAGTCGGTCCCGCGATAGCACTTGAGGCCAAGAACTGCTGTCCCTCTAGTCCTGCCGTCTCGGTCTCGGTCTCGGTCTCCGTACAAGATGCAGCTCAGAGATATGTGCCCGTTGCCTGAGGCGCTTGTGCTGCCAGCCATTGTAGTGTTAAACGCATTGATGGTAACACCGTCATTGGCAAACTCCTTGGGCGACGAGGCAAACAAGCCGCGGAACGGGTATTCAGACGCCGACTCCTCGCTGGCTCGCCAGGTGAACAAAGAGTCGTCCTGCGTCTGCCTCAGAATCTCTTCCTGGAGCCGGATAAAGGCCTTTGTCCCTTCGCCGTAGAGCATGGGCATGTTGACGTCGAATATCCCCATCAGAGAATAGGCGATATCCTCGGCTCGGGTGGTCTTTCGCTCCGCCGCCCAGCTCATGCGGTCCGCCACACTGACCTCGTCAAGGCGCTTTGTTTTGGTGAGGACGTCGGCCGGGATTCCCGTCACCTTTGCCAGAACCAGACTCAGGTTTTCCTTTGCTCCAATTCGGTTCCATGCCGACCCGAAAAAGATGACATTCTTGGGAGCAAGCAGCTCCTGCAGAGTCCAGCCGCGTGCAAACCATTTGCAGCCTCCGAGCACCGACGCGTCCGTCACCCCAGAGGTGCTCATCTGTTCTTCAGAAATGTCCTCGAGATAGGCGTAGCAGAATGCAGCATCTTCGTACCATTTGAACATGGAATTGATCGCCTCGCTGAGCTCGGCGCTGCTTTCCTTGTTGATGCAGCATGTGTCGACCCAGGCGTACTGGACACCGTCCCGGAGCGACTGTTCGCAGGCGAGTCTGATCTTCTTGAAGCCGACCTTTTCCTTGGCCTTTGGCAAGTCGTCGAGATCGCCAAAGCTGACTTCCTCGAGGCCCCAAGTATGGGACAGAATCGCATACGGCGGACGATCGGCCGGAAACCATTTCAAATGGAAAGTGTTGCTATCAATGAGATACATTTTGCGAGAGTGTGAGTCTCTCTCTGTATGATGGACTATGCTTGGGAGGGCAAGGGCGAGAAAGGGTGGTCGACGAGGGTTGCCTAGAGATATTCGACGCCCGATGCTCGACACTCCAGCAATAGCTGATTTTGTCCGTTGAGCACTCAGAATACGATGGCAGAAGTAACCAATGGGTTTGTCTTTCTTTTCTGCACTTCTGGTCGCGGGTGTGTGGCGGTGCTCGCTGTGTTGCATTCTTGGAGCTGCAGTGTTCAGCCTTGTCGGTGGATGTTAAGACAAAAGGCCAACCGCATCGGGCTCTGCTTCCCAAACGTAGTTGTAACAATGCTATCAAGCCAGTCGAGACCTCATTCCTGTGGAACTTGATTTTCTGCAATGGCTTCATCCACAGAATCCATAGCCTCGGGAGACAGCCGCCTAGACGGCGAGCGTCCTCTCCAATACAACCTCAAAGGTGAGCCTTTCTTTTCTCCAGCCGCACATTCGAGGTAACACTGGCTAACCCAACGCAAGAATTGTGCTCAATGAGACTGCCTCCCGAAAACCCGAGCTGCCCACTCTGTTTTAACCTGGACGCTGCCGCCCTCCGTGTCAATCGGAACATCCTCTGGCTCTATAGACATCATTCTCCTACCTGTACCTGCTGGTCTAGCGATTGCCATATGTGCCGCGCCTTCTGGAATAGCGCGTACCATGCGTGTCTCGCGTGCCGGCTGATTTTAGAGAGCGTTCTCCGCTACACCGATTCGAGCCCGGACTATATCGCCATCAACTTCATACTCGACAATACTGACAACACCGGCTCATCCCGGGGCAACAGCGAACCCCGACTCATCATCCGCATCGTGCGCCAATATTGGGGTGGCGCCGCCCTGGGCTCGATCCCCGCCGAGGGCTCAATCGCCCACACGGCGAGGCCACTCTGGGACAACGCTACAGGCGACGCGCTCCTTCTGCAGGTCTACACTCTTCCTAGTACGAGTCTTAACTGTACCGCACTTTGCTTGTTCTGTGTCCCTTGTGCTAAGCTGTTGACTACCAGACACGCCCTCGCGATGGACGACGATCCCGCAACACCCCGAACCCGCCCAAGATCGCAGGTTCGATGCCGCCGCGGCTACTGTCCGCGGCTGGCTAGACGTCTGTAATCAGTTACATGGTACATGTGGACAGGAAAACACGGAGACGCCGCCCCTGCTGCCCACGAGAGTTGTGCATCTCAGCGGCGATATGGTAAGATCGACCCGTCTCGTTCTCGGGAGCGGCCGCCGCGCGCCATACGCCGCCCTGAGCTGGTGCTGGGGCCGCGGGGGCGCGCCGCAGCTGACGACGACAACGGATAACCTTGATGCCCACCTCGCCGGCCGGTGGATGGCCGCCATGCCGCGCCTGTTCTATAACGTGGCCCTGGTCGCGACAAATCTCGGCATCCAGTACCTGTGGATCGACGCCCTCTGCATCGTCCAAAACTCGGCCAGCGACTGGGCCGCCGAGTCGGCCCGCATGGCCGAGATCTACGGCAATGCCACCCTGACCATTGCAGCAGACGCGCGCGACGACGCGGATCAAAAGATCTCGGGGCTGGATGCCTTCATTCACCGACCGCTTCTTTTTATGCCAAAGACAAAAGTAAAAATAGCCGATGATCGCTCTCCACGTGAGCTAGTTAGATATACCCCCCCAGTCAACGACCTCCGTCGCGCTGTTTACCCGTTACCGTATCCCTCGGCCGACGACAGCACGACCGAAAAAGCGAGCTTCCGTGTCCGGCCAGTGGAAAAGACCACGCCCGAAGGATACCACGGAGATTCTTTCGTGCCGGAGAGCGTCCTGGCGCGACGGGGGTGGTGCTTCCTCGAGAACATCTTGTCGCGTCGCGTCCTCCACTTTGGCGCTACCGAGCTATCGTGGCAATGTCTGGAGATGGAGGCGTGCGAGTGCGAGCCGGCGATGCGCCCGTCACCGACGGCGCGCCCGCTGCCGACCGTATTCGTCAATGACACCAGCGGCGGCCTTTTCGCGATCAAGAAGCGCATCCACTATGAAGACGACACGGACCCGCTCGACACCTGGCTGCGCGCCGTCGAGGCATTTACGTTCCGCGACCTCACGAATCACACCGACCGGCTCGTGGCCGTCGCCGGCCTGGCTAAGATACTAGCGCCGCGCTTAGTGCCGGGGTACGTGCAGGGCGGCGCCGCATTGTCTCGATCTGACTACCTGTACGGCACGTGGGCCACGCAGATTGCAGCCCAGCTGGCCTGGTTCGTCAAGCCGCCGGCCGGGCACTTTGCTCCGGACGGGCAGTTTACGCCGGCCAGCGAGTCTGAGCTCCACCAGCGCGAGAGCCACCGGCATGCAGGCACCGACGCGGTTCCTACGTGGAGCTGGGGCTCCGTGACGGGGCCAGTCGAGTTTGTGCGCTGGCCGCGGTTCGACGTGCAGTCTCTAGAGCAAGTACCATCATCGGATCCAGACAGAAGTGCCAGTACGGCCGCCGTCATCACGCGTGGCCGCTTGCGTGAGTTTGTTTATGTGGGTAGGGAGGCTTGGAGCCGAAATGAGAAGGAGAAGCAGTGGCAGTGGACTGCCAGCGTGTGGCCCACGCCCCAGATCGGCCCTGAGTCCTGCATGTTGCCCACGAGCCCCGTCTCTTTGGACATATGGACTTTCCGGGACCTTGAGGCAACTACCGCCACACCTAGAAGTCATCCGCCGTATTATGCGTTGGAAAATGCTCAAGGGGGCGGCTGGGGCCTGCTTCTTAAAAAGCTAGAGGAACCCGGTTCCGGCGATGTCGTGACAACGCCGTCGGGCGTAACCCTGTACGAGCGAGTTGGGGTCGTCTCCCCGGCGGCGAGCAAGTGGTCGACCACCATCACGCCAAAGGTCAACCAATCTCTCTTTAACGGAGCATCGACTTGGGAGCAGGTGGTGGCTATTGTGTGAAGTCTCTGGGAGGAGAGAGGCTTTCTTATTGATGAATGCAGTCCGATTTTCTTGATATTGTCATTCATACACGCTAAGTTCCATATACCCATATAATATATTAACCAGAGTTATTTGTTTGCAAAATTTTATGCAGGTAGATGATGAAATGTAGTGACAGATAACGTTTCCTAGTACAGTGGACGGGGCTGCGTTATCCGCCTGATATTAAAGCAGATGTCGACAGCGGTATTTACTTGTGCCCAACTGATATGAAAATGGCAACAGACAATGAATATTAAAACTAAAATTAAAATATAGATGAGACAAAGAAAACAAAGAACCACGTATCCCGCCATCCAATTGTCACTTAAGTTGCGATGCCGACCTGCGAGCACTCCCTCTATACCGTCCAAGTGTGTCCCATCACTTTGCTCATCTCCTGAGGCGAGCAACTGGTTGCTGCAGCGCTCATTTCGACGTGGCAACGGGATCGCGAAGTGCAGCCAGACCGATATGCAATGATAGACTGCATTAGTGGCATTATCTCAGACCTTCCAGAAGCTCAGTTTACACATATGTAAGCCCGCACTTGGGGCAAGATTTTGGTTTTGTTTAAACAATAACACACATATATATATATATTCGAGTAGGCATATGGAATGTTATGAAGCAGATGCTATACCGTACTTTTGTATCAAATTTTGAACGGCTGTCTGGTCCCTGTGATACTGCTGTAAGTATGTGAGGATGGCCGGAATTTCGTGTCGTGCCCGGAAATCAATCCACCATTTACATCCACGTGCCCTGTTGTACCACAGGCATAGCAAAAACAGTGCCACTGGATCTCGCTTGTGCAGTAGCACTGCGAATCCATTATGCATGTGGCTGGCCACCATCAGTAACTCACCCCAGGAGGCCGTTTCTGACGGCAGTTTGAAAAAGTAAGAGAACGCATGAGCCACGGCAAAATAGGGATTGGTTTGGAGTGACGACTGGTCGTCGATCCCACACAGCATAGCCAACTCGTCTACCAGACCTTCCGTCCCCCGTACGGGCAGTGTCTGTCGAAGGCGCGCGAGTGTCTTAAACATCGGACGGTACACACTGCCTTCGCGGAGAGGGTTGACCATATGCCACAGCTTCATTTTTCCGGTACTTAGGCGTAGCCACGCCAAATCCGACGGGTCGGGTGCCCCTAGCGGCCACGCCTTATCTAACCCGCTCGCGTTGTTAGGCGAAACGGTGAGGATCGAAAGTGTGCTCGCCGCTGACCAAATCGGATCTTTGTGTTCTTCGGTAATGGGCTGGTTTAGCCACGTGTTGAACAGCGATGTGCACCGCGATGTATGGTAGGATTCGCGTACGGAGCGGCGATGGTTAGGGGCCACGCCAAGATAACGGTCATGTACGGCGGCTACCGCTAGTGCGCCGTGCATCAGAAAGGGATGCTGCCGAAGAAGGTTAGTAACCACCTTATCGACTATTATGGAACACCCGCTGTCCGTCGTGAACTTTAGACTCACTGTAAAACATTTTTGTAGCATGTGGTTCTCATAAATGTCCACCATCGGGTCGCCGCCCAAGGAATGGACAGTCCGGTAGCGAAATCTGTTAAAGAGGCCCCAGTCCTGAGAGTCCAGTACATAGAACGCTCGGCCGTCGTTGGTCCATATGGCGTTGTTGATAACGGCCTGTATTGCGGGCAGCTGTTTGTCACACCGTCTTGCCGTTTCGCACTCGGCCTGCTCTTCCGAGACCGATTGGAGGTCCGGGATGTTAAATGAAAAGTTGCAGAGCACGCCATACTTGCGGCACTTGAGGCACCGCGGCCTTGTCTCGTCGCACTAACGGTTTCGGATGTGAGCGTAAGCTTGCTTGAGAGGGGGGGGCCGTAGAGAATGCAGCGCGAGCCGACCTACCTTCACTTTCCTTATTTTGCAGTTGCGGCATCCATACCTCGAATTACGCCGACCGCGCACCTCTATTCCATTGCGAGCAGAAACAGCGGCCATTATTTCGATACTTTGTTACAGTAAAATGGTAATTTAAGAGGACCGGTTATTAGAATTTGAGTGGCCCGACGTGTCAGAGTGTTTTTAGGACCGTAAAGTTCTTACGAGTCGGATGGACCTTTATTACCGACTTAAGCCTCGATAACTCCGGACTCCGGCGGGCGTAGGTGGGGCAGGATCCGACATTAATAGACTTACGGAGGATACTTTCCTCATCTCGGACCCAGCCTCGTTTAATTGGCTAACTGCAACCTTTATGATGCAGCAGCACCGCAACTAACACGAGAGACCTCCCCTAATGGTGGCAGAGACGATGTGTTGCTATTTCGAATATTAAAGACTTCAGGAGTTAAGGATGTACATTTTAAAAAAGTTAGTCTAAGGGTTCCGTAAATATATCCGACATTAACGACGAGATAGGCATATAACGCAGCCAGAACCTTTCCAAAATAAAATATTACTACTTCTAAGGAACCAACATACTTCTAGACCGCTTTCACAAACTCACTTATCTATCTTTTACATCTCTATTTCCCTCACCAAAATCATATTCTCGACTTCCACTTTGTCTCCTTACCAGAATGCGTGTCTTCGTCACCGGCTCCACGGGGTTTGTTGGCACAGCCGTCGTTAAAGAACTTCTGTCGGCTGGCCACCAAGTTCTGGGCCTTACGCGCAGCGACAAGGGAGCCGAACAACTGAAGACCCAGGGTGCTGAGGCCCTGCATGGAACACTTGAGGACCTTAAATCCCTTAAGAAGGGCGCTTCGGCCTGTGACGCGGCGATTCATCTTGCCTTTGACCACGGCTTTTCCAACTTCGCGACATCCTGCGTTAAAGACCGCGCGGCCATTACGACGCTTAGCGATGCCCTGGTCGCAGCGGGCGGCGATACACGGTCCCTGGTCGTGACGTCCGGCACAATGGTGCTGGACCACGGCGTGTTAGGAACCGAGGATGCCAAGATTAGCTCGAAAAACCCGAGGGCGTTGGCCCGTGGCCCGTCAGAGCAGGTGTGCTTGGACTACGCGAAGAAGGGCCTCCGCGCCAGTGTCGTACGCCTCCCACCCGTCACACACGGACCCGGCTCATCGGGTTTTGCAGGCGTCTTTGCGTATATTTCTCTGCAAAAGGGCTCGGCGGCTTACATCGGCGACGGGCAAAACCGCTGGTGTGCCGGCCACCGCGACGACGCCGCCGTGGTCTACCGGTTAGCGATGGAAAAAGCCGAGCCTGGTTCTATTTTTCATGCCGTGGGCGAGGAAGGCGTTTTCGTCAAGGATATCGCCGATGCCGTCGGCAAAGAGCTCGGACTCCCGGTCGTGAGCTTGGATGCGACTGCAGCTGCCGATCAATTTGGCTGGTTCCAGTTTGGTGTTGGGGCAGACGGCATTGCGTCTAGCCAGAAGACGCAAGAGCGGCTAGGTTGGAAACCGACCCATGCGAAGTTGCTCGAGGATATTCCTGCTATTGTGGAATTTGCCAAGTCGTACAAGGGCTTTTGATTCCATTCCAAGTAGGCCGATTGTGGGGTTGGGAAACTCGAAATTATGGTAGGAAGGGAATACGGAACAGACGAATTGTGTCCTAGTTAGAAGATACTTTAAAACATTGACGAAATTTTGACTGGTTTGTTGTTTATTGACGTCGATTTGCTCAAGTCCCGTTCCACCGGACCCCACGGCCACAACAGTAATAGTGTATGTCATCTATATGGAATCGAGTATCAAATAGGTCACAGTACAGGCCCAACATGAGGAAGAAAAAGGACGCCAATAGCACAGAGTCTCACATCCCAAGACATCGATGTACGAAAGTAATACAATGAACTATATCTGTAACCAGAAAGATGCACGCAAGTTTGATATCTCCTTCGTTACTGACAGAACAAAGACCCCTCTGCAGCAGTTCAGAGAACTTGGTCAATTAAGATATAAAATATCCGTGCCATTCTGTTATGCGCAAAGGCTTTTGTGACAGAACTCCGGGGGAAGATAGAAAAGCAACACCTAACTTGGGTTTTCACAGAAAGTCTAACCATCTATTCTAATTTAAACCTGTGTCTGTTGTCGTCTAAAAACAAAAACTCTGCCACAGGATCATACAACCACACAAACAAACGGGCTTAGTGCCCGTGGTTGACGCGGCGGTCGCCGTTCTTAAAGTACGCCTTACACGCGTCCTCGCCCATACTGAAAACGCTCTTCGTCTTATCGTCGAAGTCGTACAGGGTCAGCGTCGGTATACGGTTGCCCATCATCATCTTGTGGCCGTTGCACCTGCGCTCCGAGTACAACACGCAGCACGCGCCCTGCTGGCACACCTGCACGGACTTGCCGAAGCCGTGGTGGCTGTTGACCAGCGTCGAAACGAGCTCAACGTGTTGGTCGTGAGTGAGGTAGCAATATTCCCTCCCCAGCTGTGGCTTAGAGCACAATAGTGAGCCCGAAGTCCATTGGAGATGATAAGACGGGCTCAGTAGGAAGTTCGAGTGTTCCAGCATCGATGACGCGCGTTGGCAACGTCGGCAGGGAGCCACGTAGACAGACTGAATGACTTTGCTGGCAGTCGTTCAACCACTTTCTGGCTAAGTTGCATGTGGCACCTGGATCCGATGTTTGGATCTAGTTTGGGTTAGCCAATGCGAAATGCGTTGTCGACACTCACGATCTGTGCTGCAATTTGATACCACTGTCAGCTTAGACATTCTTTGCTTGACTTGAGCCAGGCTAGAACAGGTGCGTACTGGATGGAGTGGACAGGTCAAAGGTGCATCTTTCCGAGTAAAATGCCGGCGAGAGTCGAATGAACAAGTGTTTGACATTGTAAGTGTAGGGAACGTTCTTTCTGTTCTTCCATACGCCCCTTATTTTGAGGCTTAGCGAAACCGATGCTGTTGGATCATGGGCTGATTGATGCTGGCCGGCGCTTGACTCAATTGCATCGAGACAATCCATTATGAACTGGCAGAAGTCACATCCATTCTCGGCAGACTGCTTCAGTGGCTCACATTTGTCCTCGTATGATATTAGCTGAAGAGACTTCACCAGCGGTCAAATATTATCAGATTATCAGTGGGCAGAAGAGAAAAGAAAAAACAAGAAAATAAAGCAAAAATAACTTCCTCCAGAGGCCGTTCGTCAATGGTGTTTACATTTGCCCTTCACCTCCGAACTGCCTCTTGCGTTGAATAGCACATCTCGATAGTGTCGGTTTTCTAATTTTTTTTTCATTCGCTTTTGTTGGTGTCGTCCCTCTTCTCTAGAACCGTTCGACTTGCAGAAGGACCGCCGAGACGAGAAAAGCGCAATAGTGGAAATAGCTACGCAAGGAGAGCCAAATGTACGCCTATAGCGGCATATCTTGCGTATATATCAGCCCAATATGCACCCCCCGCGAGCGTCCGTGGGCAGCGCGTGGGGGAGATGAACTGGGTGGGCATGTAGAAGCTGCTGCGGGCGCAGTCGGGGTTGCGGCGACCCACCAGCGCGTTGGGCAGGACGGCGGCCACGTAGGAGGCGGTGCTGCGGCTGAGGCAGAAGACGCCCAGGAGGCTGACGAGCGCGGCCGCGGCGAGCGTCGTGACCAGCAAAGCCATAAATGTCTGTTTACCCCGCCTTGGCCCATTTTTCGTGCCATCACTTCTTCTGAGGTAATTACTCCGTAGAATAATAGAGCATATTCCCCGGGCACCATTCAACCCTACATGGCAACCAGATCGACGGCATCCGAGGCCCACAACTGTCTTCATAACTACAAGCGTCCGTTACTGAGAACATCTCCGTGTCATTTCCCGGATGAAGCGCATTTTACCCGTCTTTCATAGAGGTGGAAAGGGATCTCGGGCCATTCAAAATGCGACGGCGGACGACCAGGCGCAAAAGGCAAGCAGCGATGCGTCTTCCTCTATCCCGCCGCCACTGCGCAGTCTAGACGACTCTGATCCTCCCACAAAACCCAAACTTGATCCGTCTTTCCCGGATGGAGTCGAAGTGTGGCACGATTGCCCTGATGCCACGGTCGACATCTGTTTTGTCCACGGTCTGACCGGAAACCGAGACCAGACATGGTCAGCCAACGGGCAATCAGCGCCGTGGCCGAAGGCGCTCCTCCCATCCAAGCTCCCGAGAGCCCGTCTCCTGACGTACGGCTACGACGCGTACATTGTGCAAAAATCAGCTGCATCGGCGAATCGGTTGATCGACCATGCGACGAATCTCTTGACCGACCTCACGAACGACAGAGCATCGTATGATGCGGCGTCTCGCCCGCTCATCTTTGTCGTCCACAGTCTTGGTGGCCTGGTCTGCAAAGAAGCGATCCTGCTCTCACGAAACAATCCGGAGCGTCATCTTCGCGGCCTATTTGACTGTGTTGTCGGGATCATCTTCATGGGCACCCCGCACAGAGGCTCATGGATGGCAGACTGGGCGCGCATTCCAGCGTCGGCCCTTGGGCTCGTCAAGTCTAGCAATAAGTCGCTGCTGGAAATCCTAGAAACCGACAACCAGCTGCTGGAGTCGGTCCATGTCAAGTTCTTGTCGTTGCTTCGCGAACTTCGTGAAGGCGGTCGACGTCTCGAAGTCACATGCTTCTTTGAAGAGCTGGGTCTGCCAGTTGTCGGGCATGTCGTGTCCAAAGCATCCGCGACCTTTGACGGATATACACCACTCAGTGTCCACGCAAATCATCGCGACATGGTCAGGTTCTCTTCCCCGGAAGACACCGGCTTCAAAAGGGTGCTTGGGGAGTTGATCCGATGGGAAAGCCTAGCCAGGTCAACCCCAGCTCGTCAGGACCCTGTGGGATCTGTAACGCATCGCGAAGGGACTCCTGATGTGACGAACACCAGCAGATGCGATACTGCAGTACCTTGCCATTATATCCCATTCTCCAAGAACAAACGGTTCGTGGGGCGAGAGGGGACATTAGACCGGCTCAAGGAGATACTGTTCGTGGACAAGGAGAGCCAGAGGGCCGCAGTGTTTGGACTGGGCGGCGTTGGCAAGACCCAAGTAGCTCTCAACTTGGCATACTGGGTGAGGGAGAACAAGCCAGACTACTCGACCTTCTGGGTGCCGGTTCTGAGCCATGCAAGCTTTGAGCAGGCGTATGCTGAGATCGCACTGAAGCTCTCGATCCAAAAAGCCAGCGAAGACGAGGATCTCAAAGAGTCTGTACAACGGTACCTGAGCTCTGGGGCGGCTGGTCCGTGGCTTCTCGTCGTGGACAACGCGGACGATATGGACACAGTCTTCGGGTCCCCGGAAGATCCAGGCGGCGTCGACCGGTATCTTCCCGAGAGCGAGAACGGCCTAATTCTATTCACTACACGGACGCGGGACGTAGCATTGTCGGCTGTGAGATGCGATGTGGTTGAGTTGCAAGAGATGGATCCCCAGGAGGCGATGAGTCTCTTTAAGAAGTTATTCACTCGGAACGACGTGCTCGAAGACGATGCAACTGCGGCCGAGCTGCTAAGGGAGCTTACACATCTTCCATTGGCGATTACACAGGCAGCGGCTTATCTGGACAGGAACCAGGTGTCTATTTCGAAGTACCTAGGACTGCTGCGCGGCACAGAGCAGGACACAGTTAGTCTGATGGGAAGGGAATTTCACGACGTCACTCGGTATAGAGGCTCACAGAACGCCGTGGCGACCACGTGGCTCGTGTCTTTCGACCAGATCCGCAGGTCGGACCCGGCAGCCGCCGACTTGCTGGCATTCATGTCGCATATTGAGCCAAAGGCAATACCGCAATCCATACTTCCTCGGCTGGAGTCGCAAGAGCAGATGGTGCACGCGATTGGCACACTTTGTGGATATGCCTTTGTATCTAGGCAAGACGACGAGATGTTTGACATGCACAGCCTAGTGCATCTGGCGATGCGAATATGGGTTCGAAGGGATGATCTTGCAACACAGACGGCTGAGAAGGCAATACGGCATCTGGCAGCGGTCTTTCCCCATGATGACTATGCGAATCGCAGCCTATGGAGACAGTACCTGCCCCATGCTTTTCGGATACTTCACGGAAATGAGGGAGTCGATATACCGGAGAAATTTGAGCTGAATTACTGGGCTGCACGATGTCTGCAAACAGATGGGCGTGTCAAGGAAGCCGTAAAGTGTTTTGAGGAGGACTGGTCGTGGACGCAGGGTCGGTTTACCCAAGACCACCCTCGCCGACTCACGTCACAGCACACGCTCGCCTTGGCCTACGGAGCAGACGGCCAGGCTAAGAAGGCTATCGAGCTGCTCGAGCAGGTCGTTAAAATAAAGGATATAATCTTAACCGAAGGCCACCCTGACCGACTCGCGTCACAACATGAGCTCGCCTCGGCCTACAGAACAGACGGCCAGGCTAAGAAGGCCATCGAGCTGCTCGAGCAGGTCGTTAAGATCCAGGATATAATCTTAACCGAAGACCACCCTAACCAACTCGCGTCACAACATGAGCTCGCCTCGGCCTACAGAGCAGACGGCCAGGCTGAGAAGGCTATTAAGCTGCTCGAGCAGGTCGTTAAAATCATGGCTACAATCCTGGCCGAAGACCACCCTAGCCTACTCGTGTCACGGTTCACGCTCGCTGTAGCCTACCATGCGAACGGTCAGATTGAGAAGGCCATTTCGCTGCTCGAGCAGGTCGTTGGGATTTATAAAATAACGTTTGACGAAAACTACCCCGACCGGGTCGCGGCACAGAAATGGCTCGCAAATATTATGACGGACTGAGAGCCCGTCACCCTCCCGGGTCAACATATGCCCATCCACCATCCTCGCATTTGTCCCCTCCGGTCGGTGCCTCTGTTGTGCTATAATCGTCTTCGTGGTCCTCGGACGACGACGACAACCACAAGCAGCAGCACTAACAAAAAAACAAAGACGGTGCCAGGCCAGGCCTTATTTTGGTAATAGTCTGGCCTATAGACCACAGTACCATCCCTATACGTTTAGACCGAGCGAGCGGTTCCCTTTTTAATAAATCTTTTATAACGTTAGGTTTTATGCAGTTCATGTCGAAGGTATTAGATAGGCCGCAGCGTTGGTTCTCTGCACTGGTGGCGGGCCCGGACGAGCCACCAGAGGGCGACGAGGACGGTGAGGCCGCCCCAGATCAGCACGGAGTAGTTCATGCTGCGGGCGTCCGTGGGCAGCGCGTAGGGGAAGCAGTAGATGACGAACCAGGCGGGCATGTAGAGGCAGGCCCAGGCGACGATACCCCAGCCGAGGGGACCGGGCATGAAGAAGGGGCCGCGGGCGAAGCCGGGGTCGCGGCGGCGCACCAGCGCGTAGGGCAGGGCGGCGGCCATGTAGGAGGCGGTGGAGAGCAGGACGTAGGCGTCGACGAGGGCGCTGAAGGCGGTGCTGCTGCCGAGGTAGACGACGCCCAGCAGGCTGACGAGCACGGCGGCGGCGAGCGTGGCGGCCAGCGGCACGCCCAGGCGGGGGTGGATGCGGCCCAAGACGGCCGGCAGCGGCGTGGCGCCGTCGCGGGCGAGCGTCCAGAGGCTGCGGCCGCAGGTGACGAAGCAGCCGACGGTGCTGAGCAGCGTCGGCAGCAGCAGGAGCACGAGCAGGCCGACGGTGCCGGCGGCCGTGCCCGTCGCCTGGGCGTAGACGGCCGCGATGGGGAACGGCGAGGCGGCCACGGCGTCGTAGTCGGTGACGGCGTACAGAACGGCCACGAGGTAGGCGAAGCCGGTCACGAAGCCCAGCAGGTACTGCATGGCCACGGCCCGGGGCACGTTCCGCGCCGGCTGCGGGATCTCCTCGGCCAGGTGGCTGACGGCGTCGGCGGCCCCCATGGCGTACGACGCGTTCAGCATGCCGGCGACGAACGTGAAGCCGTCGGAGTAGCCGATGTTGGCCTGCCAGTCCGTCCAGACCGTCGCGCTCGAGGCCGCCGTGCCGCGCGTCGCCACCGATGCCGCACAGACGGCGATCGTCGCGATGGCCCCCAGCAGCACCAGGCCCATGCCGGCGACATTGAGCAGCGGCACGGCCGCGTTGCAGAAACACACAACGCCGCAGGAGAGCCAGGTGACGGCCAGGAAGCAGACGAATACGTGCCTACAGTGTGAGTGGAGGGGGGTGGAGAAGAAGGGTAAATGAAGAAAAAGACAAAGGCGTACCACGAATGCGGACTGAAGTCGGGATGCTGGTACGCATACATCTGCACGCAGAGGTTACCGAAACAGTACACAGACGTCAGCACGGTGGCGGCACAGAACAGGAGGAGGCGCTGCCCCCCCTCACCCCAAGCCCCGACTCACTAGCAATGAAAGCCATGGAGGCCACGGCCAGCGTCCAGGCCAGGCAGTTCCACCAGCCGGCAAAATAGCCCAGCATGCGGCCGCGGCCGGGCCCCGGCGTCACCGAGGCCCACAGGTAGACGCCCGACGAGGACGGCAGGGCAGACGCCAACTCGCAGAGCGTGGCCGCAATGGCAAAGTAGCAGAGCGACGCAGCCACGAACTCGTACAGCACGCCGGGCGCGCCGCCGTTGTAGATTGACGTCAGGATGGAGCCGCCCAGCGCCGGCCACGTGTTGCCGACGACGAGGCCAATGCCGGCCAGCGACACGATGCTAAAATGCTTGCGAGGCGCTGGATCTGCGCGCAAGCCGCCGAGGCCGCCGAGGTCGCCCTCAGCCGTGACCTCTCCGTGGCCGCTGGCCGGCCGGGAGCACGGGAGCTCGGCCCGGGAGGCTTCGTCCGCGGCCTTGGCCATGTCGTGCGATTCGGGAAGGGGGGCCATGCTCGTCCAATTTTTCTTTCTACTGTTTTCGGTAATAATGACCAAGAAAGCAGAAACCATACTGATCCGATCCGTCCATGGCAACTGCACCTCCCACGGGTTATATATCCCATCGCGGTGTTCACACACAGAGACCTAGAGAGATAAGAGAACATGTAGATATAATGACACTTTGTTGAGACGGTCGTGACTCGCCTCTGCTGAAGCCTTTCACATGGACCCTACGAATATGAAAGAGGAGGTTCTCGAGCGGACATGCACATCATCAGCTAGTTGCGCTTAGCCTAGAGGGGAAGGAATAGCCTCTCGCACAATATCGTCACTGCCTTCTATCATATTGACGGTACTAGTGTCTCTAGCACCCTTGCTTATCTATTTAACATCGTTTCTGTGCTCGAGCTGGGGGCTGGAGAAGATACAGGGGCATCCGGATGCGCGGGCTCAAGGTTTTGACGCCAGTATGGCTTGTATTGATTGGCTTTGAAGAATGGTCATCGCAAGAATATTCGTCATATAAGCTGCACCTATACGATGCACCAGAGCGCTACAGTTTACGATCGTCGAGCTGCGCTGCAAAGCCCTTTCCCCGTCCTATCACAACCATGGCTCGTATCTACAAGATTGCCGTCATCCAGCTTCAGCGAAAGGCTATTTCTCCCTAGATAGAAAGGCGGCGTGACAGTGTCTCAGTGTGTCTGTGCATCTGCCGAGAGCTCGCCCCGACAGCCGCATGCTGTGCAAGATAACTTTGCCAGGGTCGCCGGCTTCATCCGCGAAGCCGTCACCCAAGGCGTACACTTGGTCGTTTTGCCCGAGTACCACTTGATGTCGTGGGAGCCGGCCCATCCAGGCTTTGCGGTCGCCAGCGCGTATCAGAAGAAGAACATCCGGCACGCGAAGCGGCCGTACCTCGCCCCGGTCGAAGCTCCCTACGTGGCCTTTGGCACGCCACTGCTCTGGGGCACGGCCCGGCCCATCCGTGCGGACCTGCTGGTCTGCTGGGGCCTCACGTTCCCGGAGCCATTCTGACAGCTCGTTGCCGACGGGGCAGACCTGGCCATCGTGCCGTCATTCTGGCACCTGTCGGACATGGGGAAGAGAGGATGGCATTATGAGCGTGTTCAAGAAGGACAGTGAGCGCCGGCGGTAGGAGTGGCCGAGTTTTGTTCTATTGTAGAAGAGAAGGTGTAGTGTAGTTAAAAAACAAACATATAAAACCAGTCATCAGTAGGGCAAAAACTCCCACGTCTCACCGGCACCGTGTGCTCTGCTTGGTGCGGCTTCGCTCCACCGCTGCTGCAGGAAGGCTTGAGTGGCGACGACGTTGCCCATGCCGAAGCAGCACCAGATCGTCTGCAGCAGGGCGAGGATGCGCTCGCGGTCGCGGGCGGTTGAGGCCGTGCGGCCGGCGGTGAACAGCGGCGGCAGCGCGGCCACGCCGGGACAGGGGCCACGGACCATGCGCATGTCGGCAATGCACGAGACGATGCGGCATATGGAGGCCTGTGTGGCCGGATCGAGGCCCTTTTGGGCGTGGACGTGGGCGTGAGAATGTCGATACAGCTGCAGCAGCGCCATGTGGTGGTAAGCCTCGTCGAGGAGGTAGAAGTCGGTCTGCGCCGGCTCCGAGAGGTCTAGGTTGGGGTGGCACGAGGAGTGGCTGCGGACGGCGAGCATCATGCGGACGCGCCGGACGAGACGCTGGGCCGGTTTGAGGTTTGCTGGTGATTCCTTTTGACAGTCTAGCCGGTCGATGGCACGGAAGACGGGCAGAAGCGCGGTGGAGAAGCCGGCGAGATCGTCAATGTAGTGGCCGGCGAGCAGGGACTCGTCGTGGTCTTCCTCCTCGGAGTCATCATCATCTACATTCTCATTCTCCCTCCCACGACCACCCCCAGACACCGGGTCGGGCCCCATGCCGCGGCAGCCCAGTGCGATGGCCTGCAACGACCGATGCAACCGTTCCATGAAGGCGACGGCGCGGTCGGGCTGGCGGGCGTGGGAGGCGTCCCGGGCACGCAGCTGGCCGAGAAGGGCGGAAGCGCCTGCGAGGTGCAGCCGCCAGGTGTCGCGGTCGGCCTCGGGCAGCACGATCTCGCACACGCAGAGGACGAGCGACGTGCCCAGGGCGGCCTCGACCTCAGACGCTTCCGTGGAAGTGGAGGTGGCGTCGCCGCCGGACAAAGCGAGAGCAAACCGCAACGACTGGATCGCGGTCGAGCGCAGCTGCGTAATCTCGTCGGCGCCCTGGGCCAGCCCGGCCGACCGGCGGTGGCAGGCGGCCGCGCACAGCACAGCGGCTAGCAGGTGGGGCGACTGTAGGGAGATGGGCAGGATGGCGGCGCAGAGGTCATGGTGGATGCCGGTGTGGCAGGAGAGCGCCTGCGAGACGGCGTGCTGGAAGTACGCGAGCAGTGGCCGGAAGCGCGCAGGGACGATGGCCAGCTCGGGCGGGGCGCTGAGACTGCTGGCGGAATGGAGACCCGGGGCTGATGGATGGGACACAGTCTGCTCGCGTGCGTCTGTTTCAACATATGCACCATCACATGTTGGCGGACTGGTTGTGGTGGAAACAGCCGAGCACGTCTCGCTAGAAGGGGCTGTAGAGTAGTGGTCGTGGGCCGTTGTCCTGGGCGATGTCGCCGTCGATGGCCCACTCCCTCTGTTGCTGGCTGGCCGCGCCCCGTAGACAAATTGGGGGCCGTTGCTGGTTCCTTGCTCCGACACGATCATGACGACCTGGGAGTCGCGGCCGCCACAGGCACCAAAGCGCGATTTCCGAAAGGACCGCCCGCCCCACGAGAGCCCACGCGCATAGCTGCAGGAGATATCTGCACCTGTGCAGTAGCCACAGGCCGGCTTCGCCTCGTCGCAGCGGCGGTGGCGTCTGCGGCACTCGGCACAGCCGCCCCGTGAGCGGAGGGCCTTGCGGGCGGGCTGGAGGGGCTGGACCATCCGATCGGCGAGGTGCAGCGGTGCAGCGGCGCAGCGTCTGCCTGTCGGCAGCCAGATAAAGATTGCAGAGCGAGTCTCGTGTCTCGCTCCACTCGGCAGAGGCTATTACTTCCCCTTCAGGCTTCGCTTGACGGCGGGAGCAGGAGCTGTCAGCTGAGGGGTGTCGTTTGATATCCAAACTCGTCTGGCCATAATGCATGCTGTTGTTGGTTGATCACGGATCAGGCCCCTTCTAATTATACACGACCTTAAGAGTGGGTCACCTTGTACGCAACCTCAGTGACAGATAAGGGACCCATTTTTTCAGAGCCGACTTTTTCCACCTCCGCTTTCGACTTACACGTAGGCTGTAGTTTCCCCTCTAGGCTTAGCCCGAGGCTCTGACGGAACAAACCTTGATTCACGCGAGTCTGCTCCGTAGCTGTCGACTCTAATCTCTTCATTTCTAATATTAATGACGCGAGTAATTTCTAGATACTATGTGGCAATCTTCTGTCAACGATGACCGTAAATACGTTCCTGCACATGGATTGACCGTAACTACGAAACACTGGTACTAGCAGATAGATGACACTCAATGCCGGCCGAGAAGAGACGAAGAGAACTGCACGACAGATTGGATTTGGATGCAACGATGGCGTCGATTTCTCGCAGGAAAGCCCAATGACAACTGTTTTCTCTTCCCGAAGACAAGTGCAGAATATAGCCCCTATATTTCAGTCATGGCGGTCCGTCTTGAGTAGCACGATCATGACCGATCACAATGTACCGAGCGGACCTACATGTCTCCTCGCCCCGGCAGCCCCGACGCCTCCCTCGCAGCACTGCTCCACGGTAACATCAGGACACACGCCGTCTGTAACACAAGCAAAGCCCCGCTGCCCGTAATGATGCCCATCCACAGGCCCACGAGGCCCCAGCCCCTGCGGAAGCACCACAGCCAAGCCGTCGTGAGGCCGACGCCGTAGTAGGCCACAAAGTTGCACATGCCCGACTGGTGGTTCCGCCGCGCGCCACGCAGGATGCCGCCGGCACCGCCGTTGGCCAGGTCCAGCACCTGGAAGCCGGCCATGAGCGGCAGTACGCGCGCTGCGGCCGCGACCACCTCGCGGTCTGAGGTGAACAGGTAGCCGAAGCGCGAGCGGCAAGCGAGGATGGCGGCCAGCTCGACGATGCCGAGAGCGAGGGCCAGAAAGTATGGCACAGCGGCAGCGTGGCGGGCCGCCAGCGGACGGTTGGCACCCAGGAGTCGGCCGATGCGGTGGCTGGTGGCCACGCCGAGCCCGAGGGACACGGTCGTGAAGATCAGGTCGGCAGACATGAGGATCTTCGGGACGAGTAGGTAAGGGTAAGGAAAGCAAGTCGAAAAAGGAGTTTAGAGGGGCTCGGTTACTCACACTCTGAGCGCCAATCTCACTCGGCGACAGCCGGGCTGCCATGATGGCGAGAATCTCAAAGCTCCACCACTCGGTGGCGATGGTCATGATGCCGGTGGCCGCGAGGCAGAGGTTTGCCAGCAGGCCGTCGCAGAGGGCGGTCCGGGTCGAGATGAGCCGGACGGTGCGCCGAGTCTTCTGCCGGCGGGCGATAAGGGCGGTGAGCAGGCCTATGGTGCAGATCTGGTAGAGCAGGAAGGCGAGCGGGACGCTGTCCATGGCGAGGGCGGAGAACCGGACGAGCAGGGCAGCGGTGAGAGACCCGAGCAGGGCGGTCGCGAGGGCGATAGCGCCGACGGCGGCGCTGTCGCCCTGGACCTGGGCGAACTTCTTGAGCGACTCGGCCACCATCTGGCAGTAGCCAGCGGGCAGCAGGAGGACGAGGAAGCGGCCGACGGCACGGGCAAAGCCCGGCTCCTGGCCCAGGGCGACGAACAAGCGATCAGAGGCCAGCCAGAGCGGCGTGATGGCGCCGATGAAAAGCACGCTGAGCACGAGCAGGCTCTGCTGCAGATGACGACCCAGCGAGGTCGGGTCGGCCAGCGTCTGGGCCGACAGCAGGGCCTGGCCGCAGAGCGTGTCCAGCGCCGTGGCCCCGCCGATGGCCACCATGCTGCCCGTGCAGGTGGCAAACATGAAGCCGTACGAGGCCACGTCCAGCTGGAAGGCACCCAGGCGGCCGGCCGTCATGATGCTGAAAGCCTGCACAATGTTTTGCACCGCAAACGAGACCGAGATCGGCAGCGTGGCCCAGCCCAGTTCGGCGACTTCCCGTAGGCGGGAAGCATCGTCGCGTGCGTGGGCTTGACCCAGGAGAGGCATCTCCTCGCAGGTGCTGCTGGCAGAGGACTCAATTTGCATTGGCATTTTGTTTGGCGGAACAGGGTGAAGCAGAATTAGATCAAAATATAAATGGATGATAATTTGTGGTAGAAAGTAGCCGGTGGCAGAATAAGAAGAAGAAGAAGAAGAACGGAGACGGAATTTCTCGTCAAACTTCAAACTCCCGCTCTGGTCCTTTTTCCGTTCCTTTTAAGACTCCATTGTCTTTTGCCTTGTTATAGCTAGCCAACCGCTCGCTCATAGTCGTGAAACGACGCGAAAACCTGTATCAGCCTCTATTTCCCAAAGGGGAATCCATAGCCTACCTATCAGTGGAGGCAGCTCGAGACTTCCGCTCGCAATTTGTCATATCTGAAGTCCAGGATAAGAGCCATTGCTACATAGATGCTGTGGTCAATTATCTCTCACATATAAAGGCGGCTTCTTCGTCCCTGACGTGAGGTAAAATCACCACTCATCGCTCCAAGAGCTTCTCGTTTTGCCACGCGTCACTTGCTTCAATCTCCCCCCCTTCCCCCTCGCCAACATGCGTCCTTCCACCACCATATCCTCTGCCCTCCTCTTGGTTGGTGTCTCTGCCGCGCCATGGTCATCTTCGTGGTCTTCGGACGACAACCACCGCCAGCTGCAGCACCACCAACAGCATCGCCTCGGCCGGCCTACAAGCGGCAGGGAGGACAGGGAGGATTTTGACCTAGAGCCGACGGCCTCGTACGCGTTCGCCGGCATCACTACGTTTGCCCGGCTGCCGGCCGTCGAGTGTTTGGCCGAGGACGGGCCCGTGGACGACATCCTCCTCGTCGGCTTCCCCTTTGACACGGCTACGTCGTACAGGACGGGCACGCGCTTTGGTCCGAACGCGATCCGCCAGGGATCCCGGGCCATGTCACTGGCGTGGGTCTTCTTGGACCCCAGAACTCCCCCAATGCTCCACTCGAAGCATTCTTCGTTCGTTTTTGCTGACCATTGTTCTCCAGCGGCCACTACAACTACCGACAGCAGATCAACCCCTTCGAGCAGAACATCTCCTTTGCCGACTGCGGCGATTTCCCCATCTCCCCCTTTGACAATGCCCTGGCCTTTGCCCAGATGGAAGAGTGGTATTCGCGGCTTCTCCGCCGGGAGGTCAAGAACAAGGAGAGCGGTGTTACCAGCAAGATTGTGAGTGCCTCCTTTTTGACGTTCTCCTTCTTGTCTCTTGTCTTTCGTTACACACACACACACCCTCTCTCTATCTCTCCTCCCTTTCCTGCCGTCCCACTAACCTTCTCCCCCTCCTCCCCCCTCCCCACAGACCGGAAAGAAACACCCCCAGATCGTCGCGCTCGGTGGCGACCACAGCATCTCGCTGCCGATCCTGCGGGCGCTGCATGCGGTGCACGGCCCCATGTCGGCCATCCACATCGACGCGCACATCGACACGTGGTCGCCGCAGGTGTTTGCGGGCGCGCGGGCGCCGAGCAAGCAGGCCGAGGTGGCCGACGGCACGCCGTACTACTGGGCCGGCATGGAAGGCCTGCTGACGACGACGTCGGTGCACGCGGGCATCCGCAGCAGCCTGGCCTCGGCGGGCGATCTGGCGCTGGACCGCGAGCTCGGCTTCGCCATCATCCCCGCGGCCGCCATGCTGCAGCAGGGCGGCGTGCACGCCGTCATCGAGGCCATCCGCGCCGTCGTGCCGCGCGACGGGTCGCCCGTCTATGTCAGCCTCGACGTCGACTCGCTGGACCCGGCCTTTGCGCCCGGCACGGCGGGCCCGGCGGCCGGCGGCTGGACGCCGCGCGAGGTCATCCAGATCGTCATCGAGGCGCTCGAGGGCCTCCACATCGTGGGCGTCGACGTCGTCGAGGTGCTGCCCGGCATGGACTCGGCCGAGATCACCGGCATCGTCGCCGCCGAGCTGACTTTTGAGCTCCTCACCCGGCTCGTCAAGAACCGGCTGTCCTAGGCGGTCTGACTGACCATCGGCGGTGATGTGCTTATAGCGTTGTACATATCGTATTGGTTACTGGAATGATCCAAATAGCTCGCGGTTACAATACGGAAGTAAGAGACCGCATGGAATTGTATTTTTTGTTTCACCTTAATATATGTCATATACATAGCTACACACATTATCAAAAATCAATACCATGCCATAGCCTTTCAAAAAAAATCCATATTTAATACGCTCAAGGTGGTCTATCCAGCAATGACGCGTGTAAAGGCATCCGGCACCGGTGGCGGCTGCGGGCATTGAGTGCTGTGAAGAGCTCGGAGCTAAGAGGTTTGATATCCGACGGGGCTAAAGGGGTGGCGGCTTCTTACGCTAAGAGCGGTGGGACGTTTTCCCCAGTCGTATATCCGATCCACACTGCATCGGCCGTTTGTTGTCCCAGTCTTGCAACTGCTGTGCTCCCATCGCCAAATGGTCGGTGCGAGACGCCGGGTGCCAGATAGAAGGTGCGAGGAAGTTTAAAACTGGTACCGGGCTGGAGGGACGTTTTGCAGCGTCACATTGGCGATATAGAGAATTCGCTGGTGAAAAAAAAAGGCACAGAAAAGAAAGAAGGAGAAAAAGAAAAAAACGGAAAACAACTGCAGGGTAAAATGGGAAAAGGAGCTAGTCCTTCAACTTAGCTTGTGAACGGAGCCACGCCACTCGGATATACGATGCACACGACCGCAGCACGCCTCGAGAGCTTCATAACAGGCGAGTTCGCCTGCGGCAGTTTATATCAAAGCAAGTTTGTCCGCAAATGTCGATTCTTTTCCGCTCTATCTGCTTTTCACTTTTTCTATTATTCCTCACTCGCATCCTCTCTATCTCCACCTCCACTTCCATCACCATGTCTGTGCCAAAGAACCTCGTCGTGGTCGGCGGCAGCTACGTCGGCGTCAACGTCGCACAGCAGCTCGCCGCGGCGCTGAGCGGCCGCTTTCGCGTCGTGCTCATCGAGAAGAACTCGCACTTTAACCACCTGTTTGCGTTCCCGCGGTTCGCGGCCACCGCTAAAGTCGACACCAAAAAGGCTTTCATTCCGTACACGCCGGGCACGTTCGCCAACAGCCCCGGCGGCGCAGCAGCGGGCACCGTGATACAGGCGCGGGCGACGGGCCTCACGCGCTCGGCCGTCGAGCTGGACCGCCAGGTCTCCCTCGGTGACGGCAGCGGTCAGACGACACTCGTGAACAGCATTCCCTACGAGTACCTCGTCCTCGTGACGGGCACCCAGATGGTGCCGCCGTCGGCGATGCCCGGAACCGAGAAGCGCGACGGCGTGGCCTATCTGCAACAGCACGCGGCGCAAGTCGAGAAGGCGTCCAAGATTGTGATCGTCGGCGCCGGCGCCGTCGGCGTGCAGATGGCCACAGACATCAAGGAGCTGTACCCGACCAAGTCTGTGACCGTCGTGCACTCGCGCCAGACGCTGATGAATCGGTTCCACACGGATCTTGACGCCATTGTCAAGGCGCGCTTTGCCGAGCTGGGTGTGGAGACAAAGCTGGGTTCACGCGTGTCGTTCCCGCGGGCCAGCACGGCAGCGGCGGACGGTGAGCTGCTGGAAGTGGTGTGTGAAGACGGCACGACAATCCCTACGGACTTAGCGGTGAGTGAAATCGGTGGTGGGCAAGAGAAAGGGGGAGAGGACACAAAAAGAACTAACATGACCAGATTGTCTGCACCGGCCAGGTCCCGCAGTCGGGTCTGCTGCAGACGCTTTCCCCCTCGTCAATCAACGAGGCGGGCTTCATTCGTGTCCGGGACACGCTGCAGGTCCTGGACCCGGAGCTGTCCAACATCTTTGCCATTGGCGACGTTGCGGACACAGGCGCAGCCAAGGCGGCACGGCCGTACGTTCACTTCCTTCTACGCTCACGAAAACTGAAGACTGACAATTGAACCGGGTTACAGTGCCTCGAAGCAGGCCACGATTGCGGTACAGAATATCCAGCACCTGCTCAACAACGAGCCGCTGGACAAGTATTCGGGCATTGACCCGGCAGGCATCCACATGACGTTGGGCATTGTACGACATCCCTCCAATCTTTTGCACCGCCTTGCACTCTTCCAGGATACGAATGGACCACAAATATATGCTAATGACAATAGACCAAAAACATCGTCTTCCGGAATCCCTTCCCCGGGGAGAGCCCGCACGTGGTGCACAAAGTGGACGGGTAAGTCGGCTCTCTATCGATTTACCTTTCACTCTTATACGACTCTTTCTAACCGTGAACAGCACATTCGACATGAACATCAACGGCGTCTGGGAGCGGCGGGGCGGTGGGCACGACGCGAACTTATAGAAGACAACAGTGATACATACCAACAATTACTATAGAGTTATTGTGTAGACTTATACGAAAAACATGAGACGAGAAGGACAATATACTAGAGATAAAATAGAAGAAAATTCTATTATTTTGAACTAGAATTTGACTTGGAGGTGAATCTGAGTTTTCTTGAATTTCTCGCAACAGCACCTCCGGCACAACCGAACACAGCCGTTCAGGCATGGCTCCAGCCCAGCGACAGAAGCGGCAGTAACGGCAGCGGCGTCTTAGCTAGTAAAGACGACGGCACAACCATCGTATTATCGACGGCGATTAACACCAGGTCCACTTTCCTGATGGTGACCTTAGGAAAATAGTCTAGACGGTTCAGAGACGGCTCTATGACAATGTCTGGATGCTTTACACTGGGAAGTGCGAAATTAAAGCGTTGATAAGCTTTTATGGCTGCAGCATGGTCGGCTTCGAGCGCATGGTATCCTCGCGACAAGGGGATGGTAGCAGAGAGCCTGGTTTTGATCTCAACAAGGGAGGTTGCACGTTCTCGAACTTCCTCACTGGGAAGGTCGCGACTAACGGCAAAAATGGGGGGGGGGGGGAAGGGTGAATGCAAACAAGACAGCCATCTACACACTCTGTAACGCAGTGTCGACGGCGAGAATGTCACTGCGGGTGTTGACGCTACCGGCCTTTCTGCAGAGCGTTGTCGAAGTTGATGTCAACGTCAGAGGCCGGCGCCAGGCCGGTTCTCGTCTCGGCCCCTGGCTGGCCTTTTACCGCCCAGTTTTCTGCCGCAGTTGACCGCTCCCAGGGTCGGGCCCCAAAAGAGCGACGAGCCGATCCTCTTTCTTTTCCAGCCTGTTTGTGGAGCAGCACTGCGGCCCTTCGAGGCTGCTCTATTTCCGCCACGCCATTGAGCTCCTTCGCGGCTTGGCTCGCGTTGCGACTCGCGCCGCGACTCGCGTTCAGAATGATGCATCGTGGCTATCTGCCTTTTATATTTAGACGTCCCTACTCTGATAGGGTTTTGATATCTTTGGCATCCCTGTTCGTATAAAAAGTCGAGCGAGCTGATATCCCTTCACTGGCTTGTACTTTTCAGGGAGATTGTCAGAAGTCGCCTCTTTCGGCTTGCATTACCGCGTGAAAGACAATTCAATGCATATCAAGATGTCGACTCTCCAGTCCCTCCCCAAGCTCACCGTCTACCGCGGCTTCCCTGCCCGCGGCTGCCACGTCTGGTCCCCCTTTGTCAACAAGCTAGAGACGCGTCTGCGCCTCGGCAGCGTCCCATACACCATCGACGTCGGCAGCCCCCGTGCCGCACCCCGCGGCAAGATCCCCTATGTTGCCACGGAGGGCAGTCCCGAGCTGCTGGGTGACTCGTCCCTCATCACGCGCGCACTGATCGACGAGGGCTACCTGGCAGACCTCAACGCCGGGCTGCCGCCCGCGCAGAAGGCGCAGGACCTGGCCATCCGCGCTCTGCTCGAGGACAAGCTCTACTTCTACCAGGTGGGTTGGAAGGCAACCCCAGAGAGACATTCCATCATGTCGAGCCCGGTCCTCATGTCTGACCCTACAGACCCGCGAGCGGTGGCAGGACAACTACTACACGATGCGCGACGGTGTGCTCGCCGCGATCCCCTACCCCATCCGCGTGGTCGTCGGCATCCTGGCGTCGCGTGCCGCCTTGGGCACGCTGCACGGTCAGGGTGCGCTGCGCTACAGCCACGAAGAGGTGGCGGCGCTGCGTCTCGAGGTGTGGGAGAGCATCAACGCACTCCTGGCTGAGGCCCGGAGAAGTCGTGTCGGCGAACCGCTCAACCGGCCTTTCTGGATCCTCGGAGGCCAGAACCCTACCGAGGCGGATACGGTCGTGTTTGGGTTTATTGCTTCCTGTCTGGTGTGCCCTGCGTAAGCCCAAGTCTCCAGTTATTACGTCCCCTGTCTTCTCACTGCTTGTTAAAGAACGCTTATCTGACAAGCTCTACGGCTCCTTAGTGCACCGGACTCACAAAAGGTCATCAGGAGCTTCCCCGTCGTGTTGGAGTACGCACAGGCGATCCATGACCACTACTTCAGCGATTACCAAAGCTGGTAGAGGGTACGTGGAGGGGTAGACGTGACACCCGCTCGCTGCAAATTCAACGCAAAAGAAAAAAAGGGAAACTCCGCCGTCATCATATGCACCTTCAAGTCGGCGGTAATCGCGTCTGGGAATAAATACGTGCACAAGATGGACGACTACAATTCGGTAACGTGCGTGATCCCGGGCGGGTTTGGTCGGTTCGGGGACGGCAAATGGGGAGAAAAGCAGGAAAGTTTGATGCCATCGCATCCCTTTGTGCCCACTTTGTCACACGTCTTAACGCCTCCCGCTTTAACCGTGCAGCCACAATTCGATCACTTTCTCACTTGCACATTGTAGAAGGCGATGGGACTAGAAAACATGGACTGTTTGTTAAAATGTGTATGAGGAATAGAGCCTTTTAGACACCCTCTGCTTACGGTTCGGGTTTGTAACCTTCTATACTGCTTCAGTTTGTTTGAGTTATAAAAGACAGAAGAAATGAAAGAAGCAAAAGAAAAGATGAGGACGCATAGTAAGGCGAGGTAAAGACCTGCAGCTTATCAAGGGATTCGCCATGATGCATCAACGAATCATCGTCAACACATCGTCAATGACGAATGGCACAAATGATTGAGCCATAATGCTCCAACAATTTCGATTCGTCGCCCGATCGCGACGAATCTAGGTTTTTGTTTACTTTTGGGCCAAGCATAAATAAGTGAAGGCAAGCTCTCGTCAGGATCAAGTTTGCCGCCGATATGAGTAAGTGGCGGGCGGCAAGATACATCCAATCTCCAATATTATCATCAAGATTGCTAATTTCTCAACCGAACGGATCGGATAGGAGCTCTACAAGACGAGACAGAGGATACGTCACATTCTGAGAGCAATTGATGGCTTACAATACACTATCATGTTTTATTCTATTATCTAAACATCTCCCTTACTATCCCCCTTCTTAATTTTAGCAATGACTTCCTTGGCTTCCTGTGCCATGGCAGCTTGTACCATCAACGCCGCGCCCACAGCACTCGCATCCCGGCACAGACTCAGCCGTATCCGAGTCTCGCCAACCGGGCCAATGCCCGGTACTTGGCGCAAGGCGACGCGCATTTCCTTTTCAAATGCAGGGTGATGCTCGATCACGGAGCCGGTCACGCCAATGTCGATAATGGAATGGGCCGTCGTTGGGCGACGTATGCCAATGCACGATGCCAACGGTTCCAAGAGGATGCGGCGTGCTTCACACAGTATCCAAGATATAGTGTTCTTGGAGGACGCCGGCGACAAGAGACCAGACTGCAGGATGATGGCCGCCGTAGCAGCGCCAATGAGCCGAGCGGCGCGTGTGACGATGGCAGCGGCGAGTCTCTGCACGATGACAACGTCTGCGGCAGAGACGTTGTCGGTGCCTAGCGTGTCTGCCAGGAGTCTCTTTTTTGCTGCCATCAAGTTGTCGTCGTCGTCGTCACTGGCCAGCCCAGACAAGAACGACGCGTCGATGCTCTCGCTTCGGAACATGGGGGCCTTTTTCTGTGACTGTTCCTCTCCTGTGCCTCCTGCACGCATATCAAAGACGTTGGCCTCTTGGTACAGCTCGACCACAGCCAGCCGTAAAAGCTCGCCGAGATACAGCCCCGACACCCGTTTCTCGAGCATCTGGGCGCCGCGGTCCGTCGACCGCGCATCGACCATGTCGTCGAAGCGTGTCCGCGGCAGCTCGCGCATGTCGTCGTCCATGCAGCCCCATTCCGTGTTCATGGCCATGAGGCCGCCGTTCTGTGAGTCGCTTTGTGATCGCTCGACGTACGCGGCGTTGGTGCCGGTGCCCACAATGATACAAGCCAGAGTTGTGGCCTTGTCTTTCTGACCCTCTTCGCCTGCAGTGTACGCTCGTGCGAGCAGCGCCCCAACGCTGTCGTTGGCGAGGGCCGCCACGCGCACGGGCAGCTGCTGCGCATCGGCCGCTGCCTGCAGCATGGCGCATGGATCACGGCCCAGTGCTGCGGGGATGTCCCAGCCCTTGTCCCAGTGCAGCAGCGTCCCTGCCGCGAGCGATGTCTGTTTGCACGTAAAGGAGAACGTGAAGCCGAGGGGCAGCGTCTTTTGGGTGTTGAGCTGCCCTGCCCGCAGAAAAAGACCGATCTGGGCGGCCACCCAGTCAAACAAGGGCTCGTGCCGGTCGTTGACGCGCACGGCCTGGGGCACCGCGTGCTTTTGCTGCTCGACGGAAAATGTGCCGTCGCCGTGCAGGTCCACAAGACAGATGCGGCAGTTGGTGCCGCCGAGGTCGACGGACAGGAAGCGGCCTGTTTCGGAGCCGTCGGGTATGGCTGTGACGTAAGACGGATGCTGAAACGGAAGATTTTTGTCGACAAGGCCGGCTCGCAGCTGCTGCAGCAGATGGGCTGCCGTCACACGGACACTGTCCGGCGAAAAGGCAAACGACGCAACAATGTCGTCAACGGGCGATGAGATGGGCGATGAGATGGGCGGCGGTCCTCGCGACGGATTCGAAGAAGACATGATCGAAAATTGAAGCTGAGATCAAAGATCATGCATAAGTGCACACCACACAGAGGACACAGAGGATAGGACGATAAGGCTCAAGGATGGAAGAGGCAGACATGTCTGGATAAAACGGGCTGGACGCTTATTTCAAAGGCTTTCTGGGTAACCCTCAGTCAGGGCCCCGTGGCGAAAAACAATAAAAAAGAGAAAAAAGAAATAATACTCAAGAGAAAGCCCAACTGGCAGTGAATCCACTCCTGCGCAGTACGGAGTACGGCATAGTAAGGCAGGGCCAGGTCCATGAGATCCATTTATTATGTTTGATGGGTCTAAAAGCAGCTTCAAGAAAAGCAAATCTGTTACAAGCGTAGTGGAGATTGTTGAGAGTGTTTTTGTTCAAAATAAGCCAGCATAAGACGAGCGTGGAGTGCGGGTTTGATGGCAGCAAAGTCCGGGTGACTCTGCCGGATATCTCCGGATAGCGGGAATCACCGGCAAAAATCCCGATTTCGCCGTATGAAAGCCACGCCAAACAACGCCGCCAGAAATCCCCGATACGAAGGAAGACATACTCGTATCACACGACACCCAGCCGTACTTTACCGTCTCTACGACGTACGACACTCCTCTTCAGCACATTACCAAAATATCGCCGAAAATCACAGCCTTGGCCACCGGAGCATCGGCCAATATTCCCGCAGAAACCCGGCGAGTCAAGCCCGGCGAGTTTATTCACATCACACACAATGCCCCCGCACCCCAGAAAGCGGCCTCACGTGGCAGAAGGTGACCGGGGAGGCGACCAGACAGATGCAGATGCCGATGTCGATGCCGAGCACCGTCGGCGGCCCAAGGCCAGAAAAGCGTGCGGTTAGTAGTCGCTGAACGTGTTTGTTGCGATGCCAAGACCGGGGCTGATGTAAAACAGTCAACTGCCGTCACCAGAAAATGCGCTGCGTGCCCAGCGACGACCCACAGAGTTGCCGACGCTGCTTTCGTTCGGCCGTACCGTGCGTGTTTGTGCCGCGCGCCAATGCCGCAATAAAGGCCGCAACACTGTCGACACTGTCGTCGACACTGACGTCGACGGAGCCGGTGGACGCACGTTTCAAGCGTGACGTGCTGCGCCGGTTGCGCGCAGTCGAGGAGTATCTGGGGCTCGAGTCGTCGCCGCTCGAAGCTGAAGCCGCGGTATCTGCAGAGGCGTCCACAGAGGCAGTGCCATCGTTGGAGAAGAATAGCTCGGGGGGCACCGATTCCGACGAAGAGGCCGAGTGCATCGAGGATGGTGAGGACGACGACGACGACGACGAGAACCTTCCACCGACCTACGCATCGCTGGGTGCGCTGTGGCAGGCAGTGGCCGTATTGCAGGCGTCAGCTTTAGCGAACGTCCCCCGTCGCATATGGAAGAAGCGCACAGTGGGCGAGCTGTGGCTGGCGTTCCACGAGCGTATGCCCGGGCTGCATTTTATGCCGCGCAAACAAATATTTTCGGCGCCGCAGCCGCTGCTTCTGGCCTCGATCTTGTACTGCTCGAGCGTCCGCGGGCCGCTCGAGGTGGCCACGGATCTCGCGCCGCATTACTTTGCGGTTCTCTGCCACGCGATTGCACAGCTCAGCATTCCCGACAGCGCCGTGGGGGGGCCGTACCCGGCGGAGGCAGCCAACGTCCAGGGGGTGGAGGAGAGCTACGAAGAGTGGGCCTTCCAGACGGTGCTGGGCATTGTGCTGGCGAGCCTGCTGACCGAGGCGAGCAACCGTGTGGTCGGGCTGTGGATCTCGGTGGCCTACCGGCTGATCCTCGAGCACTGCCCGGCGGACCAGTCCAGGTTGCTGGTTGATGAAAACAGCCGCGAATGGCGCAAGCTGTTTAATGGCGTCCAGATCATCGACCTCGAGCACGCGTCGCTGCACCTCAGCTGTCCCGTGATTCCCATTGAGAGCCCGCTGCCAAGGCTCAACGTCGGCTACCGGGACCAGCTGTACCGGCTGAGTCGCATGATGCACACGGGGCTGACGCACTTCACCGGGCGAGGACTGCCGACCATTTGGTCAGTCTTTACGGGGGACAGCCCACTGTCGCTGCCGCCCTTCACATTCACAGCCATTGACGCGGCTGTGATGCGCGACTGGGCACGGCAGCTCGACGACTGGCTGGTCGAGTTTAGCCGCACACCGGGAGAGGCAGATACGTCGACGACGGAGCAACGCACGCTCGTCTTACGGCAGTATGTGCTGCATCGCCTCGTCGTTCTCAGCATATACCACCCGGCGCGCGGTTGCAACCTGTGGAGCAACAGCATCACGCCGCAGGAGCAGCACGAGCTGCTGCTGAGCGCGCGGGCGACCCTCAAACTGCACCTGCACGACGACAGTATCTGGGCCAACTGGGACCTGGTCATGATCACCTGGGCCGCCCTGATTGTGGTCCAGGGCGTGGAGGGCGGTGTGGGCGAGCCAACCGATCTCCAAAACATACAGGTCCACCTTAATATGCTCAAGCAGATGAACGAGCCGACGTCGTCTTTGTGCGGCCGCCTGATCGAACGTCTCGAGGAGAGCCTCCAGGGCATCCACACGCCGGATGTCCTCGACACGACGCAAGATGTCCCGTCCTTGACCTCGGCAGGCATTGATGACCAGTCTTGGCACATTTTTGACCAGGCCAGCCTCGGGCAGATTGGTTATCCCGTCCAGTGGTTGGTCGGTTCTACGTCAGTAACGTAATGCGTACAGGGAGAGAGGCTGAATAACAAGTCGTATTGCGTCTTTGGTATCTATCACTGCCACTACTGCCGCATCAATGCAAACGGGATCGTGGCCGAGCGAACGCTCAGCATCTTGGGGCTGTCGCTGATGCGCGACGACATGCGATCAGGCGTCAGCTCGCCATCCTCGGCTGCGTCGACGTCGGTGTTGAGTGCGTGCAGCCGAGGGGCCACGTCTTTCTGGTCTTTCTGCCGCACCGCCTGAACCGCCCGTGCCGTCTCCTCGACACCGCGAAAGTACTTGACCGTCTTGACCTTGCACTCGAGCGTCGCGTCTTCGTCCACGGCCACGAGGCTACGCGGATGCATCTGCAGGCAGCTCAGCGTGCACATGTGGCTGACGCCGCCCTCGACGGCCTGCTGGATGGCCGCTGCTTTGCCGGCGCCCGTCGCGACGATCACCACCTCGCGCGCGTCCAGCACCGTCGCCACGCCGACCGTCAGCGCCATGCGCGGCACCGCCTCTATTTTGTTGTCAAAAAAACGCGCATTGGCGCGCCGCGTCTCGGGCGCGAGCGACTTGATGCGCGTGCGCGACGCCAAAGACGAGCCGGGCTCGTTGAACGCAATGTGGCCGTCGCTGCCGACACCGCCCAGAAACAGCTCGATGCCGCCGGCAGCGCGGATGGCATCCTCATACCTCAGACACTCGGCCGCGTAGTCGTCGTTTGGTGGGTTGCCATCCAAAATGTGCACTTGCGCGGCGGGAATGTCAATGTGCCGGAAAAAGTTGGAAAACATAAAGCTGTGGTACGACTCGGGGTGGTCGCGCGGCAGACCAACGTACTCGTCCATGTTGAACGTGACCACATGCTGGAACGAGACCCGGCCTTCCCCATAAGCGGCGATCAGGAACCGGTAGATGAGCAGCGGGCTGGAGCCGGTCGGCAGGCCAAGCACAAACGGCCGCGAGGCCGACGGCGCAAACGCATTTATGCGGTCTGCGTGTGTCTGTCAGCTGCTGAGGAGAGAGGGAGAGAGTGAAATCACATGGGTCCTCCAGACGCACCGACAATATATTCTGCGACGTAGCGTGAGGTCGCTTCGGGGTCAGGGCAAATAACAAGACGCATCTTGTTGCGAGTTGCGCATGTGTGTTTGTTCAGTTGTCTGTTGTGAGTTTGTCTGCTTCTGGCCGCAACTGTTGGTTTAAAGTTGGAGTTGAAGCCGTGTTCGGGTACGCTGTGTTTGAATATCCTGAATTTGAATATCACGATTACCAGTTGGCGGAATCACCACTCGGTCCTCAAGAATCACATGCAGGAATACAGACATATGACGTACTCCTCGATGTATTCGTACTGCTTTCGTACTGCTCGTGGCGTTCGGTGGAATATTGGGGCGGGCAGGTTGCGGAGAACACCGGCGTGTTTGCCGGGCGGAGCAAAGCAACTGATTGTGCCTGGGAAACGGCAGTATTGCCGGGAATTCCGGGGATTAGCGGTTGGTGCAACTCTACTGATACCCGTTTACATGTCCCGCGAGACTTTGTCTTGGCGTGCATCGGGCCACTTATCGTTTTAGACAGATGGTTGTATCCATACTGGATCTAGCTATCGTTATCCAACAGATACAACAAGGTAGAAAAACTAACTTACCGGAAAGCCTGGCCGGGTTTAGAGTGTGCCATATTGTCTTGTCGTCATATCTTCGTGTCTTCATTATCGCAGGAGAGAAACTGAGCATGTCTAGCTTCTTTTGTCGAGCGTTTTGCTTGACGACAACAGTCACGTAGCCAACTTATAAGCTTCAGTGCATTACCACCTTTCAAAGTCACAGAACCTTCACAAACTGTCCGCACAGTCCTTTGCTTTCTCATTAATGGCACCATGCTCTCCAAGACTCTTCTCACCACCCTCACTGGGCTGCTCGCTCTGGGCCTGCCCGCACAGGCCACCAGGATGACGCCGCATGCCGACAAAATGTTTCACGAGGAGATGACGTTCCTGGACAACCTCTACGACCCGGTGGCCGGCTACCTGTACTACTTTTACTACCCGCTCGCCGCGGGCCCGCATGAGACGCGCTCGACGGTATGGTATGCCACGGGTCTGCTGCAGCGCAACGAGGGCAACGACACAGCCAATGCCATCCGAATCATCAAGGACGTTATTGCCGGCCAGGAAAAGAACGTGTCTGTCCAGTGGTTTGGCGATTACACCGTCTACCCAGAGCAGCCTACCGTCGGCGGTCCGAGCTACGCTCCAGTGGTAGGCCCCATCCACCGTTCTTTATTTGCTTGAAGCCCTCGCTAACGTTTAGATCTACAACTCGTGGGACCCCAACTGGCGCGGCTTCATTGGCACGACACTCATCATCATCTACGAGGAGTTTGGCAGCCTGATTGGCCCGGACGTCAAAAAACTAATCCTCGAGTCGCTGTACAACAATACGATTGGCGACAGCTACCGCGTGGGCGGCGTCGATGGCGACAACCTGTACCCCTCGTACAGCAACCCGTCCTTGATGCGTGCTGTCGTCACGGGCTGGACCGGCAACCACTGCAACGACAGCAACATGACCACGTCCGGCGAGGCCTATGCCCAGGAGATTATTGAACTGTTCAACTTGAACGACACGCTGTCAGAATTTAATGTGCCCACATACTACGGCGTCAGCCTGAATGCTCTAACGGTATGGGTTTTTTGGTTTTTTTTCTTTGCTTCTCTTTTCTCTCTCCTTTGACATCTCTGACATTTTGGTGTCTTCAGCTCTGGGCAAAATATATGCCGGAATCCTCCGTCATGCGCCAGAATGGACCGCGCATGGTTGCCGACATTTGGACCGCCTTTGGCGACTTTTACAACGCCAAGCTGCGGAACCTGGCCGGCCCCTGGGACCGCTCATATGGCTACGACATGAACCGCTACGTGGCCATCATGTCAATCTACATCTGGTCTCTTGTTGGCCGCGACCATGTGTTTTCCGGATTTGGGTCTGAAAGCCCCTGGCTGCTGACCCACGCCGACGACGGCGAGTTTATCCCCCTCGTCGCCGTCTTGTCCGAGTTTCACCGCTCGCTCGTGCCAGACAGCGTGTTAGGGCGCCTAAAGACGTTTTCGCCGGGTACAGAGCGCACCGTCAACCGCCAGGCCTACACGCCGCCCTTTGACCTCGAGGTGCGCAACATTTCCTCGTGGCTGACCCCCGACCTGCAGATCGGCGGCGACTCGTACAACCAGACCGTCGTCGGCGGTGCCAGCCAGGACAGCACGTCGTTTAGCCCGGCCGTCGTGCACTGGCTCCGCGCGGCCACACGGCAGCAAGACGCCAGCGTCGGCTACCTCTCGCTCCACCCGTCCGAACAGAGCATGCAGGCTAGAGTGGGTGCCAACAGTCTCAGTCTCACCTACCCGGCCGGCAACGCTTCGAGTGTGTTTACCTTTGTCGTGTCGAGCAACCCACTGGGCGGCCGTCGGGACGTCAACGGGCTCGCCGACATTGACGGCGTCAACATCACCATTGGCGCAGGCAGTACCGTCAACCCGGAGCCAACGGTCGCGTTCTGCGGCCTTGTCGGCGGCACCTGCTCGCTTATCCAGTTCGTCTTTTCTTTTCTCTTCCCTTGATTTTATCTTTGTTGCACTCTGGACCGCTAACAAAACAGCAACTTTGAATTCTGGAACCTCACCTTTACCATGCCCGCCAACAGCACTGCCCTGCCGCAGCTCAACTTGAACATCCACCTCTGAGTGATTGTACAAGACGAGGCAGTTTGCACGAATGAAATGCAATATGAAATACAATGTGTAGTGGAGAATGGGCACTTTGTCATATAGACACGGAAGAAGATTGTGCTCTTGTGGAGTTTACATAGCTGAAGAGTCAAGGGAAAAGTCGAGATAAACAAATTGGTTATAGCTTTAAAACAGCTGCACTGGCAACTGATCTCAGAAGCCTGTCTCTTTACGTCTCTCTTTAATGATATTTTTACCTTGTCGTTGACATTTCTTGCAACAACCCTTTACATGCCAGGAAATATTGGTAAACAGGCAGAAACATGATAAAATAAAACGAGGCAGTAATACCATGTCGACTAGGAACTGCTTTCCTTAAAAAATCATCAACTTGCACTCGATGGCTGATCCTACCATAAAAAAAGGCGGTAGATAGATCGTGTGTCCCTTAGCCATTTCGATCATTTTCCCCATCCTTGTCCACACTATTCGCTGTGACCAGTATCTGGCGAATGGAACGACTACAATAACATGTGGAGACTTAGGAGTAGCTTCTAGTTGATAACAAACTCGGCCGGTCTGAAAAGTTCTCATTGCCGTATTTTAGTGCTTTACTGCTGATATGCCGGGTCGTCTAACGTAAAGAAAAGCGGACAGGACCCACTCAAGAGCCCCTAACGTATCATACTTTCATACAAGCTTTATCTCCCCGAGACCCGGTCAAACCGGCGAAAACGCCGGTATCTACAACAGACGGAAAGGGAAGGTCAAGTGGGGATACGTGGATGCAAGATGTCTTCCCCATCCTCCGCAATCCGGCTTAACCATCCTCCATACGGAGTCCTCCTGCGTCTCGACTGTCGCGTGAGACTGTTCTTGGTAGATATGACGGTATACAAAAGCTCACGCCTCTATCCCAGGCCCCGTCCTCTGCTCTCGCCCCAATTCATCATCCCACTCCATTTCCACCACCAAATGCCGCAAAGACGAGGCCTTCTTTCGAAGAAATAAAAACCACCTCCCGCAGGTCTCACGCCCAACGCCAACTCTTCACCATGTCTGGCACAAAAGTGGAAAGCCCCGCGGCCGAGGCCACGCCCGTGCATGTGGTCGGACACCTCGCCGACGCGAACGCGCCACAGGAGGCCCAGTTGACCTTTCGGCAAGCGCTGAAGCTGCACAAGAAGGCCATCGCCTGGTCTGCCTATGTGTCGATTGGCGTGATCATGCTCGCCTTTGACCCGCAGCTGCTGGGCAATTTGTATGCGATTACGCAGTTTACGAACGATTTTGGTCAGCTAGTCGATGGAGAAGTAAGTCGTATCAGGGACGAGGGGAGAAACAAAAAAAAGAAAAAAAGAAAAAAAAGCTAACACAAGACACAGTATGTGATTTGTAAGTAATGCACGCATCGCGCTCTACACATCCTCTCATCCTCCGGATACGGGCCGGATCCTAACCTAATCTTCACAGCGGCGGCTTGGCAGACGGGCCTGAGCATGGGAAACCCCGTGGGCCAGGTGGTGGGCGCAATCTTTGCCGCCTATCCGATGGAATGGTACGGGCGCAAGATGACCTTTGCGGCGTGTGTGGTCCTGACCGGCGGTCTGGTGTTTATCCAGTTCTTTGCGCGGTCCCTGCAGGTGCTGCTCGTGGGCGAGCTGCTGGGCGGAATCGTGCTGGGCATGTATGTTGTCATTGCGCCGGCCTACGCCTCGGAAGTCTGCCCGACGTCGCTGCGCGGCCACATGACCTCGTTTGTCAACCTGTGCTTTGTCATTGGCCAGCTCCTCGGCAACGGCGTCACCAACGGCACGTCCTCAATGACCAACCACTGGGCATACTCGCTGCCCTTTGCCGTTCAGTGGGTATGGATCGCTATTCTCGTGCCGGGCCTGGCCTTTGTCCCCGAAAGCCCCTGGTGGCTGGTTCGCCGCGGCGACCTTGACGGCGCCCGCAAGTCTTTGATGCGCCTCTCGTCCTCCCGGGTCGACGTCGACGAAGCGCTCCAGTACATTGTCCGCACAGACCGCCTGGAACAAGAGCTGGAGCACGGCAGCACCTACCTCGACTGCTTCAAGAAAGAAAACCGGCGCCAGACCGAGGTCTCCACGGGCGTCTACTGCACGCAGGTCCTGAGCGGAATCTACCTCATCAACTACGGCACCTACTTTTTCGAGCAGGCCGGTCTGGCCCCGGCCGATGCCTTTAACATGGCCGTCGGATTTTTGGGTGAGTCTTCCATCTCCTCGGGCCTTTTTTTTTTTTAATTTGCCTTTTGACTTTTGACTGACGATCAAAACCCAGCTGTCGGTTTCGTGGCCACCCTCGTTTCTTGGTACGTCATGGTCCACCTCGGCCGCCGCACAATCTATGTCTACGGTCTCGCCGTCCTCGCCGTCCTGCAGATTGTCATTGGCATTCTCGACTGCGTGCCTGGCCGGCCCTCGGGCGCCATCTGGGCCGAGTCCGTGCTTATGATCATCTGGAACGGCATCTACGACCTGACCATTGGGCCCATCTGCTTTGTCCTGCTCTCCGAGTGCTCGGCCACGCGCGTCCGCTCAAAGACCATTGCACTGGCTACCATGGCCCAGGGTATTCTTGGTATCGTCATGACCGTGGCCATTCCCTACATGATCAACCCGGGCGAGGCCAACATGCAGGGCAAACTCGGCTTCTTCTATGGTGGTCTGGCCTTTTTGTGCCTCATCTGGGCGTACCTGCGTGTGCCTGAGACCAAGGGCCGGTCGTACGAAGAGCTGGATATTCTGTTTGCTCGCAATGTTCCGGCACGCAAATTCAAGACGTATGTCATTGAGCCGGAAAACAACGAGGTGGAGAAGTGGATGGGCGAAGGCGGTACAGCGTCGATTAAGACGTAAGAAAGTTGCTAGACGTGAACAACTACAAATACATTCAATTGTTATATGAATACATGTGTCAACCTTGGTCACGTGGTGCAGGGCTATTTATGTAGACACTGTTAGAAGTGTTAGTCAGAGTGGTAGTAGTATTCAGTGACCCCCCAGATGCCATGCTCTTCTAAAGTAGTGTATGGCTAGTAGAGGCGGGAGGAGGATGCAGATATATATACACCCAGAGTAGTAGAAGGGCCCGAGGCTTGATGCACTCTAACAGTAGCTTCCTCCCTAGGGGCAAAGATAAGGGTCCAAATCCTATACAGCTACTCCGTACTATTCGGCGAATACTGTTTACAACGTCAATTGAGCTGGCCATCGCTGACGGCGTCAAAACAGCATGGTCGTCGAGCTTCTCAACCGTCTTCGTCGCCTCCGGGACCACCTGCTTTGTTTTCCTACTTCTTCTTATCTTTCGGCTTATACAGCAGCACCACAATGAAAATGCTGCTGGAGATTCTGGTCACGCTCTGTATGCGCTTGTAGTACTCTGTATTTTCAATTCGATACGACTTAACTTTGCTATTATACAATTTAGTACAGTAAGGGAACGCTATCAATGCACCGGATCTAAAGAAACTCGATGAAAACAAAACATAAGAAAAGAATTGACCATGAAAGCTTGCTCAGACCACTAGCAGACGATGAAAAGACTGAAGTTCCAGACGGCGTGGCACTAGTTGAAGTAGCATTTGTAGGTGTGCTTGCGTTGACCGCCACCTCACAGCTTCCCGTCACAGACGGAACTGCGTTGGCGCCAGTGCCGACAGGGACCGTAGACGATGAGCAGTTGGCGGACTGGGCCAGGTGGACCTCCTCGTTGTCCCAGTCAAAAACGACTACCAAAATCGATTTCGATTTGTTAGCCTGATGTTGAGTGTTTTTATGTCGTACCATAGCCTGCAAGACAAAGATTTCGACTTACGATATGCAGCCCGGATGAAGCTCAAGCCGAGAACCTGCTGACCGCCTTCCTCCACGGCAGCAATGCCTACAGCACAAAGCCCCTCGGCCGTGAAGATAAAGTCGCTAAAAGGCACGACGATGGTGGCGGTGTCCTTGGCGAAACCAAACGCCATGCCCCCCGACATGTTTCGCGCCTGGCAGTCGACCAGGTAGTAGCCGAGATCGGCCGAGTAGTTGGCGCCGAGGTCCGTAGCGATCTGGTCGGTGAGGGCGGCATCGAGCCAAGTAAAAGTGTTGCCACTGTCGATGAGGATGTTTGTATCGTTGCCGAGGTTGTAGTCTCGTTTTCTATTGACTGTTTGCATTGAGAGGGAAGAGTATTCGATGGTGAGGCTGCGAGCAGAAGAGTCAGCCGGGTGTGTTCCTCTCTAGTCCTGACTGAAAAAATGGAGAGAACAACACGACGCACCGTGTCACATTGTCCAAAGCTGGCACGATGGGCGTTTTGGTTAAAGGGCCAGAGAATTTCCCAGTGTCCAGGCCGCCGAACAGAAGTGTGCCTTGCAGGGCCTAATGTCAGCAAAAAGAATACCCTTGCACCTGTCAAACCAGAAAGCAGCATTACCTTCAGTGGCGTTGGATGGACCAAGGCTCAGGCTGTACGCTCTACTGGCGATTGCTCCCTGTGCGACCAGAGAGTCCAGAAACAGCAAGTATGACTCGTTGACGGCGAATCCTTCGTACAGATCTGGACCCAGGCCCATGATACCAAGAGGCAGGCCGAGACTGTCCGAGGCGACTCCGAATTTTTGATCAACCGTGAAACCTATGCCACACTTTCGATTAGACAAAGATTTCGACCATAAATGGCCATGCCCTCTTCTTCCGCCCTTTCTTACCTCCAACAGTCACATTGTCGACATAGTACTCCAGCTTCACGCCCGTCTGGTCGGCGCCAGAGGATCCGTATACAATGGTCGTGGACCCGTTCGGGCCTTGCGCCGTGCTCGACAGCGTCGGCAGGTAGACCGGCACCAGATCACACAGTTGCTGTTGTCCAAGGTCGGCGGGCACGGACGAGCAGTTCGCGTTGACCCATAGCTGGCTCGACCCAGTGTCGATCTCCACGTAGGTCGTCTGCGGAGGAGTTCCAATAGAGACTATTTGTGACGAGATGTTACCACGAAATACTGCAGTCGGCAAATCAAAATCACGAGAAATTACTCACTTTCAATTGCGTAGAGCCATTGCTCATTCAGTGCCTGAGCAGAGACGAATTGGCGAGCGTCCGTCCGCTTCAAGTTTTCCCTGGGCAGACGCTTCACCGGATATTCAATGACACCAGCTCTTCCCGCAGTGACTTCCCATACGAGAAGTGTGAACATGTAGAGGAAGGCCGGTCTAAAGAACATTGCGAAAAGGAGAGACACGGGGTCGGTGCGAAAGAAAAAAAATGCGAAGAAAAAACGAATGTGAGGAGTCTACTCATCGAGACCAGTGCAGAGAAATACAAATAGGTGCCAGCTACATATGTAGTTTTCAAGGTCGACAGTATTTCGAGGCAGTGCATGGCGTACCGCGGGCGTCTCCACGAAATATGTCAACCAGCAAGAGGCTTGTCCAGTGTGTAGCGGGCGCGGCTGATGTGATTGGCGAGCTCGTGTGGACAACCCCTGTGATCCTGCTGTAACAATAATACGGAGTACGGAGTACCTCAGTTAGATTTGCCTCAGCCCCCAGTACGGAATACACTTGTGGGTGTTCGACAGTAAAGATAAAATTAAAATGCTCCGTGCAGAAGAATTGCAAGATTATCTACGGAGTACTCACAGTGCTTCCTCCCAAGCCAACACCTCCTGCCAACAGCGGTGCCCCAATTTGTACTGCACCCTCGCCCAGCTCTCAAGCGGGTCGATAAACACCAGGCATTCGTGGATCCGCACATCCTCCGTCACATCAGCGCACGTCTCGACTAGGCCTGCCACCGCGCCTTCTTCCAAGTTCATCATCCTTTCTGCCACGCGACCCGTCAGTGCGGAGCTCCACACCCCGTCTTGCACTCGCGCCTCCGTCAACAGCTGAACCGCGCCGCGGCGGACTACTGGATCTCGGCAGTACGCGGACACGTAAAAAAGTATCGGGATCACACCGAGCTCTAAGGTAAATCGGCGTCGCTGCTGTTGCTGCTGCAAGGGCGGCAGCACACCATCTACGCTGCCGCCGAGGGCGATCCCGCCGAGCCGCACCATTTCACGGCACTCGTCCACGTGTGCGTCCCAGGCGAGAATTGGCCGTGGATTCCGGGCTTGGCGAATGGCCAACTTGGCGCTGAGATACAGCATGCGCATTTCAAGCGTGGCTGCGCTGCTGTCGGACAAGGCAGACAAGGCATGCGTCTGCGTCTGCGTCTGCATCTGCGTTTGTAGTTGTGTTTGTGCCTTTGGAAAATGCCGTTGGGACGACCGGAACGAGTGGAAATTTCGAGTCCATTGGCTCAGGCTGTTTGCTACGTCGCCGAGCTTCGCGGGTTCTGCGCTGACTTCTCCGTCCAACAGAGCCAGGGTTACGTCAAGGAGGGCATCCCCCGCTCCCAAGACCGATTCAAACTGGCGGTGGAGCGGCGGACCGGCCATGGATAAGTTTGCCATCTGGGAGATGGATGCGTCCAAATCAACGTCGCCCACAAGCTAAGATTGTTGGTTAGTTTGGATTCGGTGAGGATTTCGTCTCTTCTATCCTTTTTCTTTTTTCTTTTTACCTGGTGAATCTGTACGCCAAGATGAAGAAAAATGCTCCGTATCATCGCATAGTCTCTCTCTCCAGACTGTCCCGCCGCTCTCAATCCATCCCCCAGCCTGCGGAGCATCCGACGCCCGTATTTGAACATCTCGATGGCCACCGGGATCCGCCTGCGGAGGAGCTTTGCCTTGTGTAAGTATTTTGTTTCCTCATGGACGGACACCGTAGAGCTACGTGCCAGTGGACGTCTAGTCGGTTGGAACACACCTCTATCGCCAGAAAAACGAGACAGGAGAGCACGCTAACGAGTGTAACCGATTCCCGCGGCCCATGGAGGACTTCCTTGATGGCAAGATTATACTGTTGCAGCGCGAAGCTGCTGTGGCTTCTGGCATCCTTGGGCGATTCTGCCTTGAGGAACTGCTCATGGTAGCTGGAGCATGCGAGCAGCGCGTGTCGGATGCTGGTTTCGGACATTGCCATTTGAAGAGCAATGGAACTCCACAACTCGCCGGAGGAAGGCTGCAGGTGTTTTGCAGTCAACTCCACAAAGAATTGGTACGCACGTGCTTCGTGGCCGTTGCAGAAGACGGCCGGAGGGCGAGACGGTGCTAAGAGTGGCGAGAGCACGAGCGAGGACGACAGCGGCCGAATGGGTTCGTACCCATCACATGTGCGGCCGGTAGCGGTACCTATTTTTTTTTAGACAAGGGATTCAGTCAGTTGTTCTCTGTGCTGCTGCCTCAAGGCAGGGCGGACGGTAATGGCGCCAGATGTTCGTACATCTTTCACAACATGGTTTTCTCTCATCGCACTTAACCCTTCGAACTATCCACAGTTCGTTAGTTAGAGACTGGAGCCGATGGGTAGTATTAACGCAGTGGGCCCAACTCCTGTTTGCCGTCGTCAGTTCAGCTATATACCATGTGCTAGTGTTGCCGAACACAGAACAACTCCTCACTCACTTGCAAGTAATGCAACCACTGCGAGTCCTCGACACCTTGGCCCGACGCCGTTGTCCTGCGGGTACTCGTGTCATTGAGATTATCGACGGCGCGAAATGCAGAATGAAAACGATTTTGTTTCGCCGGGCTGCTCAAAGCGTACAATAAATAAAGTATCTCACACAAATGTGCTATACCTTGCTCTGAGCTAGTAGTCCCATTGAAAACGCTGCCTAAATAGGGGCTGAGGAAGATGTAGACCGTTCTCTCAGAATTTTGTGTCCAAACCATCGTCAGGGGCCTCTAGGTAGGAATTCTATAATTAGTACGGAGCATTGAACATGGGCGTCCACACGAGCGAGCGAATAAGAATGAGGCGGCCCATCAGCCAGCCCCTCAATACGGCCCTCCCCCAACCTAAATAAAAGAGGAGTGCACGGCACAGCAGAATACGGATACCAAAAACCCTCGAGGCGACGATGTCGCATGGCATATCACGTGAATGCGAAAGTTATTCAACGCCATTTCTGCAAAAGGACATGTACTGCATATGCCCTGGTCAAAGTTAGCACTAAAATGTTTACTTTTTTATATTAACATACGAGGCATGTACCTAGCATGAACTAAGCACTATGCTATCTTCTCCCGACATAGCTGACGTTGGGCCAGAATATCTCGTTCACAGATGTTTACACATTAATCCTGCCCAAGGTCAGGTAGAATGTAGCCCGGTGAACAAAGTGCCCTCACGAAGCATTGTCGGAACGTGCTCGTAGGGCAGGGTTGTGCTCACGTTTTCAAGAGCTATTCCTGCTATCCAATTGTTCCACCAAGCCCAGAAAGCTCTGAAAGGACAATTCCGGCAGGCTACCCAGAGCACCCATTATGGACAGCTTTACTGCCATATCTGAGCATTTCAATTGTGCTGCCAGAACCTGGACAATGTCTGCCGACAGAGGTGCCTAGCATCGGTTGCGGGTCTGCCGCTTGGCACCTTGCATTAGCGTAGTGAGGCTTTGCACGACATCCGCCGGCAGTATTGACTGGGTCAAATTGAGAATCGACGGTTCTTTGCGTCTGATAACCAAGATCGACCGAATCTTACAGCCGGGCGATTAAGTCTCGAAAGATTTGTAGCGCAAATTTGATTGTTAGCAAGAGTTGAAGCGCGCAGTGTCTTACACCTTAAATACATACCAGCTTTTTTTTAATTCTTAATTGGGACCACTCTAGTTATCCCTGTTTTAGTATACCTTGTTGGTGCAATACACATCTTGTCTGGGCTAAGTAGCAGGACACGAAAAAAAAAACACTAACGGCCACAGGCCTCATCAGTCCAGATACAATTTATGCTTTAATAACATATTCTGACCGGGTACGGCCCGAGAGCCCATGTTGTGCAGCACCCTTATAGAACGAACGTCTTCGGCTGTGGCTTGGTCTAGCTGGCTGGGTCGATAACATTTACAAGGGAGTCAAGGAACAAATTACAATTTCAGTCACATCTCTGCCTCTGCAGTTCCGAGTTCCCGTCCCCGTCCATTTCTTTATATCGTGCACTTTCGTTGGCTTACCGCCTCTTAATCTGTCTCTGTGGCCTGCTCCGGGCTCGCCCGTGGAAAACAACTCCTTCAACCATTATGTTCCATCACATGTCTGCGCATCGCATCATTGAACTGGGCCGAAAACGGTACACCTTGGATGCCGTGCTCCTTAGCGTAGCGCAGTCTGGCCTCGCGGCTTGAATCCATGCCGAAACACTTCATGCGATCGACAACGGAAAGCGGATCTGAAAATAAAACTGTCAACCATGCGTTCTCTCGTCTCGCTTGTTACAGGAAGAAGAAAGAGGGAAAAGTCTTATTTCTTACCAAGTGAACCGTTGTGGAAGGTGCCCTTACGGGGGCTGAACATGCCGGGCACTTCCTGGCCGATTTTAATATTGAAGTCGACATTGTCAAAAAACAAGTTGCAGCCCCTAAGGAACGTTTCCACCAGAGAGGGCAAAAGGGAACCTAGGGGCCTTTCTGCTTCCTGTGGATGGTGGGCAGGGGTGTCCGCTGGACCATCTGGACCCGGCCCCCCAGGAGGAACTGTACGAGGAGATGTGCTATTGCCATTGGCACCGTTGCCAGCGTTAGGCTGCGCCTGCTGCTTCTGCTGCGGCGTCAGCCCCAAAACTTTCCCGGCCTCGGTTTCCTGCACAGGCGTGCCGCCATCCAGCTCCTGCATGATGCGCAGCGCGGCGGGCATCGTCTGGTAAGTGTTGCTGTCGCCGTAGCAGCTTGCCACCATCTCGCGGGCGTGCCGGGCGATCTGGTCGCGGCCGGACTCGGTAAACCAGTCGATAAAGCTGCCGTCAAGCTCGCCGTCCGCGTGATATCCGCAGCCGTGGCTGTAAAATGTCGGCATGGTGACAGCTTCGCCCTCCTTCCACAGGGTCTGGAGCAGCTGGAGCTTGCGTTGGAAGGTATTCTTCTGCCCCTCGCTGGTGGCGGTCCAAAAGGTGGTGACAAAGACCAGGCCGCGCTCGACAAAGGCATCGCCGCAAAAGGCGCGCACAAACCGAAACAGCTGGCGGTCGAGGTCCTCGAAGCGGGGTTGGTTGATGCAGGTGACGTAGAGGATGCCGACGATGCGGGCATCGCGGTGGGCAGAGTGGACGGCTCGGATGCCGCGCACGATGGCGTCAAAAGTGTGCTCCTGCTGATGGGCGTCGAAGCCGGGGGTGTCCATGATGAAATAGGGATGGTCGGCGATGGTGGCCTTGTCGATAGCAAAGTCCGTTGTGACTAGGGGGCAGCGTCAGAGAGAACAAACAGGACGGAATGACAGGTCAGACGGGAATAGCTACCTGAGTCCAGAGACTCCTGGGCATGGTCCATACTATTGGTCAAGTCCTCCATGAGGGAAGACTTGCCGGCTCCAGTGCGTCCGATGATGATAATTACATCAGGAGCACTGGCTGTGCTGTCGGCCCGTGTGTTAGGAGACATGCTCTAGGAAAGTTGAGGGAACGAGAGATTTACCGGGGCCATGCTTCCAGCTGTTCCAGACATTCCTTCGTTCGTTTCATAGTTGCGGCGTACACAGAGTTTGATGCAGATGTACTGAGAAATCGTCTGTCAAAGTAGAAATTTCAGGATAAACCAAAAGTGTTCCAAGTGTGACGGAGGCAATTCAAGGCGGTGGTCAGAGGGAACACGGGGCACGTATTTATGTTACATATTCAACCATCAGTTGCAAACCTTGTGTGTGCCTTGCCTGCTGCCTGTCGGGTCCAGCAAACGGGCCAGCCTCAGGCGTCTTGCATGAGGCCCATTATCTGGCCTCCCCCCCCCCTTCCCCTTCATTTCGACACAGCCTGGCGTGGCGCATTGCGTTCGCAAATTTATTCTTGCAGGAGGCCTCCAGCCGTTGGGTAGCAGTTAACTGTATTTTTGGAAATGTAGATGGCAAGGCCATGATAAATGGCGAACGCAGCTTGGGACAAGAGAGCAGGCAGAACCGGCCTAGCCCGTGGCCGAAAGAACTGCTGAAGCTTTCTGGCCAAGATGAATTTGTTGATTGTATGAAGTTACCAGCCAATCTGACCTCCCGCCAGTATTTTCCGGGAGCACAGGGGAGGTAGCGAGAGGACAGAGGACCACTGACCCCCTTTACGTTATCACAAACAAACAGACATGCCACGGCCGACGAGACATTCTCACTGCCGCATTCTAATATCCATCGCGTACTGTAGCATCATTGCGGACGAAGGGAAGAAATTGGGGACCTGATAGGACGATATCAAATAGCTCAGGAGGAAAACTTCCAAAGGCATCTAAAGAATAAACAAGTCGTAGTTGTAATCCTGGAGGCGCTTTGTGGCCGCGGGTCGACGGCCTCCTAATCGGGATATGTGGGGCTGCATCTTGTTACCTGAACACCCTGCCCTCGCAGCCTCTAACACTGCATATAAATACAGCCCTTCTTTTCCGACGTCTCCCTCTTGTACGGAGTACACCTGACTTCTTTTCCCTCTTTTTCATTTTTTATTTTCGAAGCCCTTTTCATGGCAACGCTTTGAAGGGGGGAAGGGGCCAGTGTGAAAATCCTCGCAGAGAGACAACTGTAGAACGAAGAAGAAGGGGGAGGAGGTAGTAAAGTGTCCTAACCTGTGTTCTCTCCCTTCATGTAATACCTTTCTTATTAGCGATTCTTGATCCGTAATGAACGGAGAACTAAGCGACACTCACGCGTCTATATGTACCAGTAGATTTCATATCCTAGCTACTCTCACATCTTAGCCATTCTCCTATATCAGCCATTCTTCTGTGCGAGCCATTTTTATTTATTTATTTATTTATTTATGCTTATAAACTGTCCTAGCTGCCCTTGCGGCAGCTGTGCACTGTTCGACTTAACAATACGGGTTCCCATTTCTCGTCTTCGAGGAGTACGCTCCTATAAGAATGCTTCATCGGTCAAACTGCGCGATCCTTGCGGGAGCGCTTGTCCGGCTTACTCGATCCGGGTATTCCTCTACTGCTCGTTTTCCTATCTATTCTATGTCTGTGACTTGTTAGGTTTTGTCGGTCCTCCTTTCTCTATTGTATATTAAAAACTACTTATTCCGTTAGTATTGGAGTACTTTGGGCGGGATAGCCCTGAAATGCTCTAGGAGCCCCGTCTTGATGATTGCCTTTGTTGCTTGTACCGACACGGTCGAATTACAAAGAATGCGCTCGGCGTCTACACACGGTTGCCTGCCTGCCTACATCCGGTTTCGTTCTTCAGCTGTTGACATTCCAGAAGGATGTGTTGTATGGTTTACGGTCCGTATCCGTACACACATAGGTCTGTGTCGGCTTTGTTGAGGCGTGGAGATAGGCGCGGAGGCTAATCCTTCCTGTGCGTAGTTGTGTGATTACGGAGCTGGTGGCTCTGTATGTTCCCGTGTGGAGTTTCAGTGTTGCTTTGCCTGGCCGCACGCCGAACCGAAAGAGCTGTCTTCCATGCTTAGCTGTTTCCTAGGAGGATTCCCGTTCGCTTCTTGGGCTTGGCGAATCAGTTTATGGTTGCCATGAAGGTCCGAGGTAGTTCAGATGCTCTCGAGTCTGAGTGAGAGCCGGCAGCCTTTTTTGCAGCCTGATCAGCCATTTCATTGCTTGGTATGCTTATATGGGCCGGAATCCAGCGGAGTTATACACTCCATCCTGGATTATGGATTTGATCGATCGCCTATAATAGTGGCCATTTCTCTAAGGATATAGATAACTTTGTTAGTGTATTAGACTGTACAGGATTCTAATTACAATCACAATAGAGTCGTATAACCTCGTGGGCAAGAGCTGAATAATTTCATTTGGCAGGTCTGACCAACTTAGGGCTCTAGCAGCATAACATAGCTCCTCTTCATTTTGACGCTGTAGTAGTGCGGCTAAGGCCTGGAGAGTCTCATGTGGCAGGTCTACCTGGAGAGTCAGGGTGCGGATTGCGACGTCTCTTGCGCTATTTTCCGGATATTGTATTTGTGCAATCAAAACCCGGAAGATTTCATTTGGTAACGTCGATTGGCCTTGGAGAGCTTCAACTGCGGCGGTGCGTACTCGCCCCTTTGGAACCCTCAATCTCGCGTCCACATCTTGAAGCATTTCGTGGGTAGGGTTGACTGGTTTTCCAAGGCAATAGACGCAGCGTCCATCTCGTCCTCTTTCGCAACTTGCATGCGTGCAATCAAAATCTGGAGGACCTCCGCCGGTAGAGTGGGTGCCATAAGTAGAACCTGGGCTGCGGTCTTCCTCGTGGACCTTTCGTATATTGCAATCGTTCGGCCAAAGCTGGGAGGATCTCTACGGCATGGCCACGTAAGGCGCCAAAATGCGATGTCCCTTGTCTAGGATTGTCCAATCGTGCCATTAAATCCTACAGCTCTACTAGCCGGGACGCCTGAAGGCGCAAGATATCGGCTGCGGTGCCTACATTTCCTCCAGTTATTCTACCATTATCCGAATGGCGTCGTTTGACAAAATTGTTGGTCTTGCAGACAAGGAACGTAAACAATTGCACATCATCAGACTCCTATCGCAGGGTATCTTCTCGGATTCGTTCAGGGAATTCTATTTCGGCTGCCAACTTCGACCAGGCATCCTGCCTGGACTGAAACAGCATCCATTGTCTTAGTTGCTTCCGGCACCGGTCGAAGCGTGACCTGTCTTGCTCTGGATCCGCTTCGCTCAAGCAATGCATGGCCAGCCGCTGGTGTACGGCTCCTGCGATGCATCAAGTCTTAGGCAATTAGGCTCTCGAGGTATAACAGGAGTATTGTTTGTAGCGTTGTCCTATTTGTAGCGGTAACGTCCCCTCCATTAGACACTCAATTCAACCAATCATCAACACTCGCGGCCTCTTGCGTCGAGCGTTGCCTTTGCACTTAAGTTATGTAATTAGGTAGTACTCAGTCCGGGTCTATGGAGTAATAATACGACAGTACTCCGTATTCAAGGCGCGCCTGTGCTGCCGCTGCTCTGCCCTACTTAGTAATAGAGCTAAGACGTGAGTGCTGTCTCCAGCAACTGATCCCACGCGCCACGAGCTCTGGTACTTCGTACTGAGCCGGCAGGCCGTCCAGAATGACGTGATGTAAACGAGACTTGTGATATTCTTAGACGTAGAAATGAAGTAGACGCAGCAATACAGTTTGGCAGCTTGGCGTTGTTTCCGTGCAGTGAGACTATGGTGCCCGATAAAATGTTTCAATACGAAGTACTCCAAAGACTTCGCCTTCTTCCATAGAATGGTGCAAAAAGGAGCAAGCGGTACGGAGTACATGTACTCGTGCGTGCAGATGGCAAGACGGTTTTGTGAGATCACCTGGACACTCGGGTGCATGGCGTCTTCGAGAAAAGGGGCGAGGCGGTCTTGGCGAAATAAGACTACGCCGCAAGCCGCACAGCTGGCCCTTTTAAGCGTTTGTTTTCCTTCCCCACAGTAATCTTCCTTCCCCATAGTAAAGTGGGGCCAAGGATGCCCCAACGTTCGTAAACAGCCTGATGGAATGCCTCGTTGGAACCGGCTCGCGCGCAGTTAATACGACATAGTGGCCCGACTTACCCGTAGAGCTCAGGATGCCCAGAAGGACCTCGGGGAGTCTCGTACGAAGTCCTTCGTGGTGAGAGCTTCTGCACCAGCTCAAGGGCACGCTGCGGCTCGCAATGTACGGAGCACCATCGTGAAACTTACTCGCTGATTTGTGCGAATAATGTCTTATTTTCGGGGCTGAAATGCAGGCACAGACAGACAAGGCGGGGGGCGCATGCTCGTGTTGGAACATTTTGCCGTGATTAAAATTAACCCAAATACGAGGACGCGGGAGCCCGCTAATAGCGCCAAGGTCAACGCGGCGACCCGGCATCGTTAGCGCCTGGAATAATAAGCATAACCTTTTTTTTTTGTTGTGTGCGGCTCAGCGTGAACGAAGTATGTAATACGAGAAGTCCCCAGGCACAACCGAGGGGGAATGGGGAGGGAGAACTCAGGAGGACACACATCGCCTGCTCGGCCGTCTAGAACTTGATTTTCACGTTGTTTGGTTGCTGTTGTCGCCTGGTACGTTTTGCGGTCTGAAGATTTTTGATTTTTGTCGTGCATCCTCGCCGTGCCATTACTGACACAAGAAGGCCGAATATGTGAACAACCGAAGAGCCAACAACTCCTTCCAGTCACTCGTTTAGCAAGTTTTGCGTATTTTGCCTCGAATTTCGGCCGGCCTCCATGGGCTCATAGCGGTGGTCCTACGATTTATTTGCATGCCAGAAATAAGGACATGGCGAGCGGAGACAGCCTGAGAGGCAGCGAGTTCGGCAGCACCGCCAAACTCGGAACGGCATTTGGCAGCAGCACCGACAGATTAAACAACACCCAGCATGTGCCAGAGCCGGCGGCGAACGAGAAGACGCCGGGGAGGAGGAGGCCTTTCTGTGAGACAACATCGCCCAGCTTGGGAGAGCGAGTGTTTGCTGCGTGGGTGTGCTAACAGTGCACTCAGTTTTCGTCCTAGGAGGGATCGTGACACTGCTTGTTATTGCCGGTGTCGTGGTTGGCGTTTTGGTGGCCAAGAACGTCATCCACACTGGCGCGCACGCCAAGTCAAACCTGAACGATTCTCCATCAGCCTCCGCAGCTGCTGCTTCCCAAGGCGCCACCAGCCTCGCCGGCCCGGGCCAGACGCAGCTTGCATCGTCGTCGTCACCGTCATCCACCGGTTCCCGTACGTCGACGGCAACACCATCGGCCACACCGACGGGATGCTCGACCAAACATGATATCCCCGCCGCGTTCCAGGGGACGTACAACGACCCGACGACGTGGCTAGACATGACCGACTTCAACTGCACGTTCACGTCCGAGACGGTCGGCAATCTGTCCATCGTCGGCTTGAACTCTACCTGGGACGACTCGAAGCGAGCGAATCCAAACGTCCCGGCTCTCAACAAGCCATGGGGCTCGTACAGCACCAACCCGATCCGCGCCGTGAACATCGGCGGCTGGCTCTCCCTCGAACCCTTCATCACGCCGTCTCTCTTCAACTACGACGCCAGCGTCGGCGTCAGCGACGAGTACACCCTGTGTGCGCATCTCGGCCCGGAGCAGGCGGCCGCCACACTCGAGAAGCACTATGCCACCTTCATCACCGAGCAGGACTTTATCGACATTGCCGCCGCCGGCCTCTCCCACGTGCGCATCCCCTACTCGTACTGGGCCGTCACGACCTACTCCGGCGACCCGTACGTGCTCGGCGTGTCGTGGCGCTACCTCCTGCGAGGCATCGAGTGGGCGCGCAAGCACGGCCTGCGCGTGAACCTCGACCTCCACGGCCTGCCCGGCAGCCAGAACGGCTGGAACCACAGCGGCCGGTCCGGCATCATCGACTGGATCATCGGGCCCGACGGCGCCGCCAACGCGCAGCGCTCGCTCGACATACACGACCAGCTCTCGCAGTTCTTCGCGCAGGACCGGTACAAGAACGTCGTCGCCTTCTACGGCCTCGTCAACGAGCCGGGCATCACCATCCCCCAGAGCGAGCTGGCCGACTGGACCGCCAAGGCCATCAAGATCGTGGCCGCCAACGGCGTGGCGGCGACGCAGGTCTTCAGCGAGGCGCTGCGGGGCCTGCCCGCCTGGCAGGGCGAGCTGCAGGGCTACGGCAACGGCCTCGTCGTCGACGTGCACGAGTACGTCATCTTCGACCCCAACCTCATCGTCTTCGAGCACGCCAAGAAGATCTCGTTCGTCTGCTCGACCTTTGAGGGGCAGATCAGCGCGAGCCTGAACACCGCCACCGGCTTCGGCCCCACGCTGGTCGGCGAGTGGTCCCAGGCCGACACCGACTGCGCGCAGTGGGTCAACGGCGTCGGCAACGGCGCGCGCTGGACGGGCAACTTCTCCGGCAAGACCACGCCGTACTGCCCGACGGGAAACAGCAAGTGCAGCTGCACGCTGGCGAACGAGGCCGTGTCGAGCTACTCGGACGAGTACAAGAGCTTCCTGCTGTCGTTCGCCGAGGCCCAGATGTCCTCGTACGAGACGGGCTGGGGCTGGTTCTACTGGACGTGGAAGACGGAGAGCGCGCCGCTCTGGAGCTACCAGGCGGGGCTGCAGGGCGGGTTCATGCCCGCCGTCGCCTACGACCGGAGCTGGACCTGCTCGGACGCCGTGCCGAGTTTTGGGAGTCTGCCGGAGTATTATTGAATAAAGGACGACGTTGGGGAAAGGAATGGATGTTGTAAATGCATATATTCGGAGTCGCTTCTCCCACCTTATGAAGCTACCCTTCTGAGGGGCCTGTCATGTACTTGCACACCAGCATTTTCTAGTGTTTAATCGTTAATAATGTATGACTCTTGTATCTTTTTCATTCTCATCTGAGATGGCTGCCCTGTACACAGTGTTGCTGCTAAGACTACGACAAGAGCGAGACACTTGAGAAAAGAGCTGAAATAAAGGGAGAAAGGGGCCAGCCCCTGTCTAACGGTCTGCGCCCCGGGACTGCCGGGCGGAGAGTTGGGCTAAGGAGCGCTCCGCAGGGGTTTAAAAGGACTAGCACAGGTACGGGATCCGGCGTTTAACGGACGCTCCTGCTCCGAAGGTTATGTCGAAGATCGCCTTAAAACATGGCCTACTAGCGATAGGGCGAGCAACGGACTTTACGTGTACATGTTTTAAACGAGAACCACTGAAAGGGATTTTTTAAAATTTTTATCTTACACCAATTATGGTTTTCATCGAGCTCTTTTAATCTGTGCTTCTTTCATGGATCTTGTCGGTGTGAGAAGTCGTCTCGCCTTCAATGAAGGCACCCCCGAACCAAATGGGCTTTGGGTCAAAGACGACTCGTGGGAGTGCTTCGAAGGGCTCCAAGATGAAATATTGAAACCGGATGAGAATGGAAACCGAAGACAGAAAAAAAAAGAAGACCGGGGGGAGGGTCGACTATCAGGATGCTTCCGTCGTCCTAAGACCTAGTCTTCCCCCCTCCCCCCCTTCGTCCGAATCGTAGTTGCTGCTAGAATCAGAGCTGGTGTCAGAGCCAGTGTCCGTGTCCTCAGCCTGCCAGTCCTCCTCGGACTCCGCGATCACGGAGCGTGGACAGTGTCTAGAAAGGGGCATAATAGCCGAAACGGGTCCTCGGACAACAGACATGACGCCGGTAACATCAGCCCTAAGATAAAAGTGGGCAATGGGCTCTCGGGAATGCGTTAGCTTTAGTCTAGTCTAATTAAATATGTATACGTATCTCCTCGCCACTCTCATGCCTCGTTCTCTCAAGCCGTAGGCCAGACCAAGTTTCTTGCCTCGTTTTCACCCGGAGCCACACGCTTAAGGCAACTGCCATCCGCCCTCAGACCTGCCATGGCCACACCGGTGATCATTGTCGGCGCGACCGAGAAAGCCGGCGCTGGTGTGATAGCCGCCATGAAGCCAGAATACGAAAGTTCCTAGCTACTCCATATGCGAATCTGCCCGAAACAGACGCTTATGGACTCACGTTCACCCAGTGATCCAGTTCGTCCTCGCCGCATCAGCAACAGAAGAAGTCCCTCTTCTGCTCAAAGGCAAGGTCCGGAATCCCAGCAGCAGTCTCGGCTCGGGCAACTGGAGCACCTTCCCAAAGGCCATCTGGTTTGGGGATGCCTTCACCGACGACGACATCGCGACGCTACGGCGGCGTGTTACGGAGACGGAAGGCACCAAGCCGCCCCTCTTTGGGAAGGCCGGATATGGAGAAGGCATTGTGGCTAGGGCCAAGGAAGCACTGACGAAAATGAAGGGGGAGGGGAAGCTTGATGGAGAAGATGATGGTGCTTATATGGCTTGAATCGAGGTGGTCGCTCATGCTCGTAGCCTACGAAGAGGCTTTGCTATTGGATGCAGCTGCGTAGTCGACAAATTGGGAGAATGACACGGTAGGGGCTGTATCACAGCTGCAAACCAAAAAAATAAAAAAGAACACATTCCTTCGTATTCATGTTTTCCAGACGTGCTCACGCTCCTTTTCGCTCCTTTTTTCGACGACTTTCGATTTCGTCTTCCCCCCCTCTTTCTTTCCACGCTTTCTACAGTAACACTTCGCCCCAATGCCTTCACTCACCAGAAAAATGAGCGTCTCTCCTCCCCCAACGCTGCCCTCTCGTCATCCGGCACGCGGCGAGAATGGCTTCAAGTCACTGCCTTCGGCGTGTGAACTTATTGAAAGTTACTATTCGGGCAACTGCCATCCCGTCGATGTCGGCGACATCCTGTATGATAGTGAATACAAGGTCCTTGGAAATCCGGAATACCGCTCGTCTTTGACTGTGTGGTTTGTACACGATGTGAAGTATGTCTTGCTATACTACTCGTCTTCTTCTTTTTATTTTCTATTATTTTACGTAGGAATATAACAGCTAACCGTTACTTACGCTATCCTTCCCGTGTAAGAACACATACGTCGCTTTAAAGACTATCGTAAAGTATCCTTCGAGACCAAGACCAAGCTTCTAAAAGAAATGTTACCATTATGGCCCACCCGGCCGCAATATGGGTCGGGCCGCCTAGGTCAGTCAGACAAGACAGAAACAAGACAGGGGCGTGGTTGTGACTAGCACTCAAACACGACCAACACACAAGCCAACCAATAAAATCGGCCTCAGTCAGCATCGGATACGACGACCAGGGTATCTAAGGATTGCAAGCAACTGAGTCAACATCAGTCCATTTAATATATAAGACTGAGGTCTCAACCCAGTTAACTTAGATAAAGACTCAATCGCTACCGCTTATCCGAATAACAAACCTACATGAACTTGTTATCCTGTGGCCCTACGCCAGCACTTAGTGATTCAGTTAATACATGCCTCGTTGCCCTCCAGAAAACAGGCTCCCTAAAGACTGATCACCGTTGCAGAGACTCTCTACAATAGGAAGTACATCTACAAAATAAAGGCTCTCCAGTTCTTACATTCACACGGCATCACGCACGGCGATGTTAAGATCAGCAACATATTATTTCCTCTACGGGGTTTTGTCAGCAATATCTTTAATGGCAAAAGCGGGACAACACCGTACTATCCGGGCAACACGAACTAACAGTAGTCTGACGCAGCCTCCACGTCAGGGTCTCCCCCCTAAACAGAAGGACGATAAAGTGACATCGAAGACGAAGTGGACAATTTTTGTTGAGATGGACAACCCTACTGACTGCGAGTGCTTCGTAGTGTGATGTCGCAACTACCTCTTGTAGTCCCTCATTTTTATGTACGAAAGCTACCCATTCACGCTGATCATGCCGGCCGCCGTTTTGACCTACATCAGCGTCGATGTGAGTCCCGGCTCACGTTATCTGTGGATCTACACCTCGTAGGTATTCCTAGATAGACAGCGCGTTCTCTGTCGATTATTGATGAAGGTTACTTGGAATCTCGGCGCTGCCATTGTAGTGACTATTGGCGGACGGCTTTTAGACAGGTCTGCTCGGCATTGGCTTCTTTTTTCGGGGCCGGGGCGGCGTAGTGGACTTTCCCGTAGGAGTTTGGGTACGTTGTTAACGGTATTATCTCCGGCATTGGTGGGGAGTTTAGGGGATGCACTTTACTTGCGCGTAAGAATTTAATACTTGATAAGTATTGGTTCTGAACTATCGGTAAGTATACTGAAATGGACCGGCCTGACGTAGCTCAAGGAGCACGGAAGAAACCAGAACTATAAAAGGAGGGCGTCGGGCAAAACAGAAGTCCGCCGGTAGCCTTATTCGATACCCAAGAGCTCCGTGGCTCTGTGGGACATCTAATCGGGTCCGCAAACAGAAAATGCTCACGTTATTATTTCTTATCGTCTGTTCTTTTTGTTGTTTTTCTCTGACAATCAACAAAGATTTGACATAAAACGGGGCGTAACAGGAATGCTAGGTGTAAAGGCATATCAAAGAAATTCCACAGTCTTCCGTATGTTGGCGAACTATCGCCAGCATTTCGAGCCTTCGTCATCCCGACAATTTCTGTAGTCCCATGTATAAATAGCTACAGACTGGACCGACCTTGCCGAACTATAGGAGAGTGCTCTGTAAGCCGAAGTATTCTTTATTCGGTCGAATTATATTTAACTCCATAGCGTACTCGGCCTTTATGTACGGGGGAATCTGAGATTAATATGCGCTTAAGCAAAAGGAGCGATGATAACCCGGTTTGGGAGCCCATTGTGGAGATGTTTGCCGCAAATCGCTAAGACAAAGGAGAGAGCTGAGGGCGCTTGGGCGAAAAGACGGAGGGAATGGAGTTAGGGGTTGCGGACGAAATGGCTGTGCGCTCCAACGAGTACTCGTATGGCATTGCATTTGCCAAGCAATAATACTGTGAGATGAAGAAGCCTACTTTTTGTCTCCTTTGGGACGCGTCACTCTCTTGGCTCCGGCGGGCGCGCAGATCAGCCCGAAAACGACGTCTGTTTTGACAGCAATCCCGAGCACGGGGAAGTCATCGGCGCGAATCATCTCCGTTCCTGACAGCGGTTCATTCCGCGCGGCGGATTTTTGGAGGCTGAAGGCTCAGCCTGCGCTTGTCGCGAAGTCGCGAGCAACGGAGTCTAAGATCGCCGTGGGTCCGACACTGCGGCTGAGCACTCACTCAGCACCCACTTATAGCAAACATGTAGATCTCGGTGTCACAAGGTACCCAGCAACCCGACCGCATGCCATCAACCACAAAGGTACCGGCAAGGTACAGGACCGCCTTTGACGTCACTTTCGCAGACTAGACGCGGCGATTTTTTCATTCCATGTCTGCGGCTCATTTATCAATCACAACAAATATATCTACGGCCTGCCGCTGTATAATGCAGCATTGCCGTCTCCAATTGACGCTGCAGTCCTCCTCTCTGCAACTGCGACTTGCTCCCATCCCACATTTGCTCGTATCGCTGACGGCCACTCCCTGCTAGACATGGCAGACCCCAAGGCCGAGGACAGGGCTCACACGGAGCCCGATGTTTCTGACGACTCTTCTGACGAAGCGTTTGATGACAGGGAGGAGCTGGAAACGATCGCGCGCATCGCGACGGGCCTGCGATCTCGATCCCTCTCCATCGCCAACCCGACTCGCGATGGTGCCGCACAGCAGACGACCGATCCGCGCCTTGATCCCACGAGCAAAGAGTTCGACCACTACCGCTGGGCACAAACGACCCTCCAGACTTTCAACCAGTCAGGCATCGAATTCCAGGGACAGGGCGTGACGTTTGCGGACCTCTGCGTGTCCGGCTCCGGCTCGTCTCTGCAGTTCCAGAATACGGTCGTGTCGAGCTTGTTGGCCCCGTTCCGCCTCGCCGCCCGAGCCGTCCCCGGCCGCAAACCCACTACCCGAACGCGCATCCTCCGCGGATTCGATGGCCTGCTGCAGAGCAGCGAGCTCCTGCTCGTGCTGGGACGCCCGGGCAGCGGCTGCTCGACCTTCCTGAAGACGCTGTGCGGCCACCTGGGGGGCCTGACGCTCGAGCCCCAGAGCAAGCTGCAGTTCCAGGGCATCAGCTTCGAGAGGATGATCAAGCAGTATCGCGGCGAGATCGCCTACAACCAGGAGGTCGACGAGCACTTCCCCCACCTGACCGTGGGCGAGACGCTGTCCTTTGCCGCGTCGGCGCGCGCACCGCAGCAGCGTCCCGCCGGCGTCACGCGGGCCGAGTATGTCCAGACCATCGTCCAGGTCGTCATGGCCGTCTTTGGCTTGTCGCACACGTACAACACCAAGGTGGGCGACAATTTCGTGCGCGGCGTCAGCGGCGGCGAGCGGAAGCGCGTCAGCATCGCCGAGATGTTCCTGTCGAGGGTCCGCATCGGCGCGTGGGACAACAGCACCCGCGGCCTCGACTCGGCGTCGGCGCTGCAGTTCGTCAGGTCCCTGCGCCTCTCCGCCGACATGGGACGGTCCTGCCACGCCGTGGCCGCGTACCAGTCCTCCCAGCCGATGTACGACCAGTTCGACAAGGTCATCCTCCTGTACGAGGGCCACGAGATCTACTTTGGGCCCTGCGACCGCGCCGTCGAATACTTTCAAGAGATGGGCTGGCACCGCGATCCCCAGCAGGTCTCCCCGGACTTCCTGACCGCCATCACCAACCCCGGCGAGAGAAGGCCGAGTCCGGGCATGGAAGACCAGGTCCCGCGAACCTCGGCTGAATTTAGCGAGTACTGGAAGAAGAGCCCGGAGTACCGCCAGGTCAGGAAAGAGATCGAAGAGTACAGGCGGGAGCATCCCATCGACGGCGAGGGCGCGAAAGAATTCCAGACGAATCACACGGAGCAGCAGGCCAAGCACACGCGCCCGACCAGCCCCTACCTCCTCTCGGTCCCGATGCAGATCCGGCTCTGCCTGCGCCGGGCCTACCAGCGTCTGCGAAACGACCTACCGACGACGCTGTCCACGGTGATCGTCCAGATCGTGCTGTCCTTGATCATCGGGTCCGTCTTCTACAACTCCCCGAACGACACCAGTGCCTTCTTCCAGAAAGGCGCCGTGCTCTTTTTTGCGGTTCTCATGAACGCGCTGATCACGGTCAACGAAATCATGCAGCTGTACACCCAGCGGCCGATCGTGCAGAAGCAGGCAAGATACGCATTTGCTCACCCGTTCACCGAATCCCTCGCCAGCGTGTTGATCGACCTGCCCATCAAGTTGTTCCGGTGCTCGATCTTCAGTATCATCCTCTACTTCTTGTCAAATCTGCGCCGCGAGCCCGGCCCGTTCTTCATCTTCTACCTGTTCCTCATCACTGCCGTCCTCACGATGTCGGCCATCTTCCGCAGTCTAGCAGCCGCCACCAAGACCGTCGGCCAAGCGATGGGACTGGCGGGCATCATGGTCATCTGCATCGTCATCTATACCGGCTTTACGCTGCCGCAGACGTACATGCACCCGTGGTTCTCGTGGATGCGGTGGATCAACCCCGTCTACTACACGTTCGAGGCGCTGGTCAGCAACGAGTTCCACGGGCGGACGTTTGCGTGTGCGGCATTTATCCCACCCTACGGCACGGGCGACGAGTTCATCTGCTCCGCCGTCGGCGCGGTCGCGGGCCAGCGGTCTATTTCCGGAGACAGCTTTATCGAAGCCAACTACGGCTATAGCTATTCGCACCTGTGGCGGAACTATGGCATCCTCATTGCCTTTATGGTTGCTTTCCACGTCTTCTACCTCGCTGCCACCGAGTACAACAAGGGCGGCCAGTCCAAGGCCGAGGCGCTGGTGTTCCGGCCCGGGCACGCCCCCAAGGCTCTCCAAGAGGGCGACGTCGAGGACCTGACGGTGACGCGCATCGCGAGCACCGTCACGCCCGGCGCCGGCGGCATGCACCTGCCCGAGCAGACAGACGTCCTCATGTGGAAGGGGCTCAGCTACGACATCCCCGTCAAGGAGGGCACGCGGCGGCTGCTCGACGACGTGAACGGCTGGGTGAAGCCCGGCACCCTGACCGCGCTGATGGGCGTCTCGGGCGCGGGCAAGACCACCCTCCTGGACGTCCTCGCGCAGCGGGTCTCCATCGGCGTCGTCACGGGGGACATCCTCATCAACGGCAAGATGCCGACGTCGAGCTTTCCGCGGCGGACGGGGTACGTCCAGCAGCAGGACCTCCACCTCGAGACGACGACGGTGCGCGAGGCCCTCCGGTTCAGCGCCGTGCTCCGCCAGCCGCGGTCCACCTCCAAGGAGGACAAGTTCCAGTACGTCGAGGAGGTCATCCAGATGCTGGGCATGGAGGACTTCGCCGAGGCCGTTGTCGGCTCCCTGGGCGAGGGCCTGAACGTCGAGCAGCGGAAGCTGCTGAGCATCGGCGTCGAGCTCGCCGCCAAGCCCACGCTGCTGATCTTCCTCGACGAGCCGACCAGCGGCCTCGACTCGCAGAGCTCGTGGACCATCTGCAACTTCCTCCGCAAGCTGGCGGACCACGGGCAGGCGGTCCTGGCGACCATCCACCAGCCCAGCGCCCTGCTGTTTCAGACGTTCGACCGCCTGCTCTTCCTGGCCAAGGGGGGCCGGACCGTGTACTTTGGAGACATCGGGCCGCAGTCTCGCATCCTCCTCGACTACTTCACGCGGCAAGGGGCCAGGCCCTGCGGGGAGATGGAGAATCCCGCCGAGTACATCCTCGAGATGGTGTCGGGCGACGGCGCGCCCGGCGTGGACTGGCCCCACGGCTGGCACAGCAGCCCCGAGCGCGCCGAGGTCCTCGCCGAGCTCGGCCGCCTGTACAACAAGCCCGCGGAGCAGCAGCACGGCGACGGCGACGACGCGGACCTGGAGAAGGAGTTTGCGCAGCCGTTCCACACCCAGTTCCGCTACGTCGCGGCGCGCGCCTTCCAGCAGTACTACCGGCAGCCCGAGTACATCTACGCCAAGTTCATGCTCGGCATCGTCACGGGCCTCTTCATCGGCTTCTCGTTCTGGAAGGCCGACAACTCGCAGCAGGGCTTCCAGAACGCCCTGTTCAGCATCTTCCTGCTCTGCACCATCTTCTCGACGCTCGTCAACCAGATCATGCCCAAGTTCGTCGTGCAGCGGTCCCTCTACGAGGTCCGCGAGAAGCCCTCGCGCGTCTACTCGTGGAAGGTCTTCATCCTGTCCCAGGTCCTCGTCGAGGTGCCGTGGCAGGCCTTCCTGGGCGTCTGCGCCTACGCGTCCTTCTACTACTCCGTGTTCGGCACGAGCGGGTCGTCGCAGAGCCGCGGGCTGGTCCTGCTCTTCATCGTCCAGTTCTACATCTACGCCGCCAGCATGGCCCAGATGGTCGTGGCCGCCATCCCGGACCCCGCGCTGGGCGCCATGCTCGCCACCCTGATGTTCGGTCTCTCGTTCATCTTCAACGGCGTCATGCAGCCGCCGTCGGCCCTCCCCGGGTTCTGGATCTTCATGTACCGGGTGTCGCCGTTCACCTACTACATTGGCGGCATCAGCAGCACGGCGCTCCACGGCCGCGCGGTCGTGTGCTCCGACGCCGAGCTGAGCGTCTTCAACCCGCCGTCCGGCGAGACGTGCGGCGACTACCTCGCCCCGTTCCTGAAGACGTCGATCGGCAGCCTGTACAACGCCAATGCGACGTCCGGCTGCGAATACTGCTCCATGTCCACCGCCGACCAGTACCTGGCGGCGCGCGAGATCTACTACGGCGACCGCTGGCGCGACTACGGCATCTTCTGGGCCTACTTCATCTTCAACGTCTTTGGCACCGTGGCGACGTACTACCTCTTCCGAGTGCGGGTCTGGAAGAAGAGAGGAGGGAAGGCGTCGAAGACGGACAAGGAGCCGAAGGAGGCCAAGAATGCCAAGGAGTCTCATTAGATATTAGAGGAGTTATTCCCTTTTCCGGTCTTCATCACTTTGCGTTTGTTTTTTCTCTTCCACTTCTCTCTGCAACTTGTCCGGCTGGGTGTGAGATGGCTGGGGCCCTAGATTTTAATATCGCATTTTAATATCTTTCTTTCCTTTATTTCCTTTGTTTCTCTTGGATTAGATAGGTGTCCACACAATATATTCCAACCTGGTTCCTACGACTCATTGCTCTTCATTGTTGAATGGCACTTCCGTGATCCTCATTGAATAAGTTTCGCAATGTTAGACAAAAGGAGAAACCAAATTAATTGTTTGGTAGTAGATTGTTAATCTTTTGTATTACCCCCCAATGGACAGAAGTTTCTCTAGCAAGGTGATCGGTATTAGGGAGAGCTTATGCCCTGCCCAAGCGACGAGGCGTGTATCAAACGAATAGGTACGGCACAAGGCGCTTGGCTATGGGAATGAGGGCACAGGAATACTGTGGGAGGTGAAAGCGATCATAGCTGTCCTCGTATTGAGACTAGACCATATGTGGGCGGATCCCCCATGCAAGTTCAGCTGAGGGGCGGGCCAACACCTCATCGCGGCTGACATCGACGCCGCTCTCGGTTTTGTCACTGTCGTCCCGGTTCACCGCAAGTATAACCAGCATCGACAAACTCCAGGAATATCTTGCCGCCGACCCGAGCGAGGCCACATTTATCCAAACATGGCCACTATACCACCCGCTGGCAATGACAACAAAACAGGGGACTTGGCCGATGCCCTGGTGACTGCGTTTGGTGTTCTCTCACTAGACGAGCCAGGAAACCCTCACAGTGCAGCCACGCTCGGCGAGCAGCAGGCGGCCACCAAAAGCGCGAGTCTGGGCGAGTATGCCGGCCGCTTGACATTCGACGAGCTGAAGGTGGCTGTCCTGGGCGTGATCCTGGGGCGGTGGCAAGTAGCACCAGAATCTACGCACCACACGCTCCAGGCTCTCCGGCAGTTGCTGCCCCCGACCAAGGTTAATAATGCCGCGCAGCTTCGAGACCGGTGGCCTCTGCTGCTCGTGCAGGCGATCGAGGTGTATTTCCAAGACGAGTCAGCCGGGTCAGCCATGCTCGCGCTCGGACGGCAGCGACAGGACTTTATTCCAAAGGGTCTTCTCCCGCCGGAGCACCCCTCTCTCTTTGCGCTCGACGAGAGGGACAACGTGCTGAGTCTGATCGAAGACAGCGAACACAAGATAATATATCTGCGGAAGCTTTTGTCAGAGGTGGCCTCGACGCACGGCACAGAGGCTTTCCTTGCCGTCAAGCGGGGCAAGCAGTGGCATCTGGTAACGGCACGCTCGGCCGCCGCCACTCCTGACACCGAGCCGATCGCGGCCAGCGAGATCACCAAGGCCAAGAGAAAAAGTGCGCACTCCTCTTGGAACCCGATCAAGGGCCTCCGGCGAAAGGCAGCAGCGGCCCAGAGCCGAGACACGCAGTTCCGCATCGATATTGACGGCCACTGCCTCTTCTTATACCACGGCACTCGCGTATTCCGGTACTTGCTGGGCGATGTCATGGAGGGGGCTGTGATCTATGCCCTCCACGACGAGACCAAGCCGGGCGGCGGCCCCGTCTTTTCATTCCCTCGCGAGAGCACCGGCACTCTCGACGACGTGCTGTGGTGCGCAGAGCGCGAAGCGCTGTCCATGTACACGGTGACAGCCCACTTTGAAACCGTTGATCGCGAGATGGTACGCGTCCTGCAATATCTGTCCTATGCGTCCATCCTGTATGCGTCGCTGGGGGCCGGCGGCGCTTCCGTCTCACCGCGCGTGCTGGCAGGCCCTTGCTACACCCCAGACCTCCTCGACAGCCTCGACTGCTCCGCGAAGTACGCGTTTCGAGAGCTGTGGCGGATCATGGAGGCCATTGCTTATTTCGAAACCGGAAGGCTGTTCCTTCTAGAGAACCATGCAGTCAAAGACCGACTGCGTGGACTAGCCGTCGGAGATTCTATCTATGTTCTCAAAGCGGTGCGTATGAGGAATATATAAGCTGATCCGTTTCTTCCTTCCCCAGCGTTATGTCACATGTATGCTTACGGGATAACGCATTTTCTAGATGATTTCCGACCCGACGACCTTTTCGGATCCGCGGCTCCTTGCCGATCCGGACCGTGAAGAAACCAAACTCTCGGTGCGCCGGATACGCGGCATCCTGGGAAACGCCGGAGCTGTGTTCCTGGTCCGTCCCGAAACCTTGCAAGGGTCGGCGCCGCAGCCTGCGGACCACACAAATAGTCTGGCCATGTCTTCACTCGACGGAACCAAAAAGAACAGCTTCAGCAACACCTCGCTACGCCCATGCGTCAAGGACTGGTCTGGGCGCGTTTACACGACCGCGCCACCCGAGGAAGGCGATCGGGGAGCCATCGTGGCCGAAGTTGTAGTCTCCGCCTATGACGCCGACCGCTGGGTTGCGGACGTTGATCCTCTCTCGGCACTCGTCGCCGAAGCGGTGTAGTGCATCACCGGCGCCTTCAGCACCTGGTACGATGCAGAGCCACCGAGCCGGCCTGTCACGGCCCTACAAACATGGGGGCAGATCCTCGCCTATCGGGAGGGATCGCAATGCAGGCACAACTTCAATCATTTTTACACCACACTTCTCGACCGCCTTGTGAGACCACTCTATTTCTTCCGCGGTCATTGGCTTCTCCCGCGCCCCGGGGCATATAATTCGAACACCTGCTAGCATATCAAACGGAGGCTGATTGGCTTATGTCTAGCTGAACGTTTCTCCGCCATTCTGTAGATACTCGGTCTCTGCTAGGGTCGGTTCCCTCTCCAGCACCTTGTTCCGGTGAGGGTAGCGGCCGAACCGTTGGATAATGGCCTGGTGCTTCTTCTCAAAGTCCAGGAACTCCTGGGCGACCGCCTTGGCCGCGGGTGCCTTCTCTCTCATAATCTTCCAGGCCCGGCTGCGGTGCGCGTCTGCCCCGGCGGGCGCATCCTCGGACGCAACCAGCTCGTTCACATCTCTCTCTAAATGCGCATATCCTTCCACGGCCTGTTCGTGGACAGCTGCCGCTTCGGAGTGCATCAGCGGCAGGGAGAGCCACATGCGGTAGGCAACATGCCACCGGATCACAGGCTCCATGTCGATGCCTTGTGCGAAGGCCGCCAACGCAACCTGGAGCGCCAGTGGGTCGAAAAACTTGAAAACCACGGCGGCCGCTGACCCCCGGTAGCAGTTCCGGGGAATCTGGTCCAGCAGAATAATGAGGCTCACCCAGTCCAGGGGACTGCGAGGCTGAGCGATACTCAGGAGTGCTTCGCCTGTTGTGAGACCGGAGGCGTGGATGGCGGCCAGTGTCGGGGCGAAGCGTTCCCTACTAAGGTTAGGGGGGGAAACGCCCCAAAGATCATTTCCCGGCTGGGTGGTAGGCGGGAGGTGTGAAGATGGGCGACGGGTACTTACACGCATATGCCGTCGAATTCCGATCCACCTCCTCCGAACCAGTGCTGCACCTGCGCCCTTTCAGGAAGTACAAAGTCGTCTTCAGTTGCGAGCTGATCAAACCAAATGGCCCGTACATCCTGGAACAAGGCCGGCGTGAGGTACGACTCGACTCCGGCCATCGGGCTCGGCTGTGAACGTCTCAGGGTCGCCGATGCACGTGAGTCTGACACAGCAGTCGATGCAAAGGTCTTTCTTCCGAACGCAGCGGGCGAGCGAGAGGACTGTGGCTGGATAGGCGTCGGGTTTGTTAATCCGGGCTTCCTGTTGATAGTTTGGAGTCTTGGGCCGATATGAGGAGAGGGACGGCGAATGATGGATGCGCGCAGTACCGCGCCTTGCAGAACAACTTTCATGAGACCTGTGATAATAGAAATTGATTTTTTTTTTTTTGGTTTGGTTTATCAAATGTGCTGAAACTATTCGATCAAGTGTGAGGCAGCGAAATCCACGGAAAATTGCGACTAGATGTGGGGAGCCCTTCTGGACATCCCGGGGCGGGGGATGACCGAGGCCGAGATCAGTGTTGCCCTGTCTAAGTAGTCACATCTCGGGTCACCTAGGGCGGTCAGATACGGCAGAAACACCGGCCAACAGAAGTTCATACCACACTTACATAGGACTGAAGCAGAGGCATATGAAGATGTATGAAGCCTATGACAGCAATAGCAACCATAACAAGAATTCAATCACCAAGACAGCGATTAAAAGCCCAGCCTTAACGCCCCCAGGTTTAAGTGCTCTTTTACCTGGGCGGCATAATCAGCCCGGCCCATTTCAGTAATCGCATCAGAAAGCTGACCTGGGACGATCTGTGGGGTCGTGGTTGACCGCCGACCTAAGTCCTCGTCGTCCGCTATATGTGACGTCTACATTAGCTCCTCTAGTTGCACGTCTTACCAACATGATCTGCAGCAATGCTTCTCACCTTTCCTCTTTCGACTTCGTGAGAACTCTCGTTTAGCTCACCCGAGCAGCTTTAAATCTTCCATCTACTACTCTTTACAAATCCCCATACCGTTTCTACGCTTGAGTAGTACGAGTTAATGCAAAGCACGGCCACCATTCCTTAAAGATCCTGGGCAGCAGTATCGTGAGAGAACGCATCCGGCGTTAGGGTTGGATAGTCCACGGCCGTTCTCCGACCACTGCCAACTTTTTGACTCCAAATTTTGGCCGGCCCGATAAGAAACTCGTTTAGCAGACAGTAGCTAGCAGAGCAGTACGACGTCGCTCATGTAACGATATCTCGTGTGGTTCAACCCCGCATCGTGCCCGGTACGCTTGAGCGGCGCGAAAATAGACGACAACGTGAAGCGGGAACAAGCATCCGGGTCCGAGAGGCATTCGGTCTTATACAATTTCACTGCCGGCGAAATGATCGCATCCCATGATCAAGGGTGTCTCCAATGCGGGGAGAGACAGTCCGCAGTTTAGTCAAGTGAGGCCACTGTTGAAACGAAATTAGACCAAGGCCATTTGCCCGTCGAAGCTCTAATCGAGTCATCTATAAAAGGCGAGATCCCGGCGCAAAGGTGAGGGTAGAGCGCTTGCTACGAACCTGTAAACAAGCAGTCTTGCAATGACAGCCTAGCAAGAACAATGTGGAAACAGATCCTCCTAGCACTCGCCGGTGTTGCGGGTATCTCTGCGACCATCTTTGACAACAGCGACAACTTGATTGTCTCGACACGGACGGGGACGTTTGTCGGCATCCTCAACGACACGTACCCAAACGTACGGCAGTTCAAGTATGTCCCGTACGCCAAGGTGAGCGGCCCTAAACATGACACCCCCCAGGACTGTTTCGTTTTCCACTAACCTGGCATAGCCTCCGGTCGGATCCCGGCGTTGGGCATCGCCGGAGCCTCTAGATGACTCCTCTGAAGTCATTGACTCCACGACGTTTGGGCCTTCGTGCCCACAATATGTCTCTGCTATTCCGGTAGGGCACCTCTTCAGCCCGGAAACTTTTGGTCACCGTTGCTAATCATCGGGTTTTCTAATGTGTCAGACGGCATGGGCTCTTAACATTACAGGAAATCTGATTGTCAACTATGGAGAGAGCTTGTTGGCGGGCCTTGCTGCCCAGAACTCGGCAGAGGACTGCTTGTCCATTGCGATCTGGACCCCAGCCAACGCGACTCGCGACTCGAAGCTGCCGGTGCTTCACTTTATCACCGGCGGCGGCTTTGCCACGGGCGGCATCAACATTCCCACGCAGCTGCCCGCGCACTGGGTCTCCCGGTCACAGCAGCATATTGTCGTCACCACGAACTACCGCGTCAACATCTTTGGGTTCCCGGACGCGCGGGGACTCAACGGCAACACCAACTTTGCCCTCCAGGACCAGCGCGTCGCCGTCGAGTGGCTTTACGAAAATATTGCCGACTTTGGTGGTGATCCCGAGGCCATCACGCTCTGGGGCCAGTCTGCTGGCTCATCCTCGACTGACTTTTATACCTTTGCGCACTGGGAGGACCCCATTGTGCGGGCGACCGTGTCTAGCAGCGGCGTGGCCGTGAACCACACCACTTTTGCCGGAACGAACGGAACGAACTTTACCTTTGTCGCCGAGTATGCTGCCCGTATTCTATCGGTCTACATGTTTAGATGTCTGGATGTGTTGCTAACTTATATCTCCAGAAACATGGGCTGCTCGTTTGAAGACCCCAAGACGGAGTTGGAGTGCATGCGGCGCGTGCCCATGGTATGACCCCCCTTTTTTTGTCTTCATACCTCGGGCGTGGGCGTGTGATCTGACTTGATGACCATAGGACCGGATCCTCAACTTTGTTGGCCAGTACCAGGACAACTCAACCTTGGTCAACGCCGCACAGCCCAAGCTGCAGTTTACAGCGCAAAGTAAGACATGCTATCATACACTCTCTTAAGGTCGTGACTCTCGAAGCTGACCCGCTCGCAGTCGACAACAAGTATGTGTTCTCCAATTACACGGAGCGATACGTCAACGGAAAGGTCGCAAACATTCCCAAGATCATCGGCAACACGGCCGACGAGGGTTCCGCCAACGTCGCATATCCGATTCACAATGTCACCGAGGGTCCGTATCCCGCCGCTGTGGTAAAAGCGACGACCGGCACCGTTTGTGCGTCCTGGGCCAGCAGCGTGCTGCGGCAGCAGTTCAACATGACGCCCATGTGGCGGTACGAGTGGGGGGGCAACTTCAGCAACATTGACGGCGGCGTCACTTGGCTCGGCGCCTACCACTACTCGGATCTCTACATGTTCTTCGGGTCGTACGTCATCGCTCCCGGCGCCATTCCCCAGTTCGAAGTGAGCACGTCCGAGACCATGCAAGATTTCTTGTTGTCTTTCGTAAAGGACCCATACAACGGTCCCACGGCCCTTGGCTACCCCCCATACCTTCCCCTGACCGGGAGCAATGGAGGCGGCCTTATTATGTTTGGTGCCGACAATAAAACGAGCCAAGTCGTTGCCGGAAACTCAGTCGAGGGCGTTTGCCACATTCCTGGAGACACTTTTAATCTGTCCCCGTAAGTTACCACGGGGTTCTTACGGCAGTAGCCCCTGGCCGTGAATGTGGTATCACGCGGGAAACTCCCCAGAGCATGATAGTCCGTTAAAACAACGGCATGTTGAGGCCTAAATAGCTCGGTATACGAATTTACAGCATGAAGTATGAATGGCTCGAATGTGCCTACCTCTTGATTTTACAATTAATGCTACTTGATTTGTACGACTTTTGTTAAGACATAGTTATGGTAGCGTGACCATTTGCTTTTTCTTTCTGGTAGCTGGAGCCGGGGCAGAGGCGAGTGGGCTACTGCCAGCGCGAGAGAATAGCCCGATTCGGCAAGCTGCATGCCAACCTTTCTGGGGCATGTCAAGCTTCTCAGCCGCTGCTGTGCCAAGCCTCTGCTCAAAGCAAGCTAACGAGTGGTCAGGCAAGATATTCCCCATACGTCCAGCGTGAATTTCACCCCGACGAGCCACCGTAGAAGGGAAGTCGGGATGCTTGAGCCTAGAAGATTAAAATGGGCAAAGACGTTAAGCCTAGCTATGCTCCGCACTCGTCTCTTTATGGCGAGCTGAAAGTTTATGTGGCAGTGCTGTTTGCTGTCTGGGTACGCGTTATCAGTACTACAGAAACATCGCTGTGGATTTTGAAAATTTAGCGATGTGTGCAAGGGCGTTGCGTTGAGCAACTTAGTGGTGCGAGAAGGAGGAGCCGTATGAAGCCGACGGAAAAGAGCTCGGAATATTGAATGCGCCAGATTGTTCTAAAATTAGTATGGCATTCTGCCGTGAAGAGCAATGAATATCCTAAGCGCTACTGTGTATGGCTCACAAGTACGGAGTAGTAATTACTCATGGGTCCCCCCTCATCTTGCGCTTCGCATACAAAGACACCGAAGATGCTGCGGAGACAAATAATGTTTGGCCCGGCCGTGGATTGGGTTCCCAACTACAATCTGATGATGTCTCGAAACAGGCTGCTAGGGCGGCCGCGCAAGAGGCCTGCAAACACACAGCACCCCTGCATAGAATCCTATGCTACTAGAATAGAAACCATTACTCCGTACGAGTGTGCGCAGTAGCCTCCAGGGGCCCGTTGTTACGGTATGAAGGGACGCGGCAGATGCCGACTTTCCGGTTTGGCTGGCCAGCAGCATGGTCGGCGCTTAATTCATACACAGGGGTGAAACGTGACGGGGGCGGGGCTGACCAGTGCAGGAGGCCAGTCCCCAAATGTGATGGGCAGCCTAGTCACTTGTACGTACGGGAATTGGCTTGTGTCTGCCTTGCATTTTAGCCAGATTAAACACACCTCACAGAACCGGCCGATAGGGAAAACCGAGGCCTTCCACCACCACCTACCCGCTCATAACAGTCGTGTTGTGCGGCCTGGCAAGCGGCCTGTCCTGATACGTGCGTTGCGGCACCGCCATCCTATCGACCCAACTTTCATATGTGAAACATGCAAACAGGTGCTCGTATGTGCAGGACATTTCGTAGTCGTGTGCCCTGGCATATTGTTTACTCGTGGGATTTGAGATATCTATGCTGCGTAGTCTCGACGAAAAATACTTAAATTGTATCCGATAGAAGCCAACTCCCACCATTCATTTGTCTTACTGAATCAGTCAACGTTCCAGCCACTCTTCTTTCTTTTTAACCAATCTTTTGCTATTATCAATGGCCACTCCCAACATCGCATCTGCAACTGCTCGCGTCAAAGGTCTGTCGCTAGACGATAACCGAGCCGCTGAGCAGGCATCGCACTCCCCCTCGGCAGAGCGGTGCTCAACACCCCCGAGGACAAAACCATCTGCTACCGGCTCAGCCTTTGTCTTCGGCTCTTCGTCTGGCAATAACACCAAAGACACAGCCCAAGACAGCTCTTTTACCTTCCATGCCGTCTTCAACGCGACGCCTCAGCCATCCCGTGCTCCTTCGGCAGAGCCCCAAAATGGAGCATGGAATCCCCAACCGGATCATTTGGATGACTGGTCTTCAATTCTCTCCACGCCGCCTCAACATACTCCTCACCGGCCTCGGTCGGCCGAAGCCAGTCTGCAAGCAACGCCGAACTCGCACCAGCTGCGGGCATCCTCTCCGGCGTCCCCTCGAACACCTTCTCCTTTCGCAGACCAGTCTTCTACCTGGAAATCTGTGTCGTCGACGCCCTCACCACATCGCCCCATACTAACGCCCAGTACGACATCGAGCCTCTACGTAACCGCCTCCGCCAGCACCCCCGTCATCTCAATACCCGTCGTCCAGCCACCAACGCCGGTGGCCGAGCTCCCGGCATTCTCCCCGCAGAGCCTGACACCTGCTGCACCTGTGACGCCACGCGCAACACCGGTCACTCCGTATGATCCCAAAGACGAAACGACACCTTCCCACGCCCTTTTTGCGCCGGCTTTACAGGACGCCATAAAAGAGGGCTGCAGGATTTCCAGAGATGCCGCCACGGCCATAACGAAGGCAGACAGTGAACCAGATGCGGATCTGCAGCGGCTCCTGGGAGAGGCTGAGGGCCTGCAAAACTTCCACGGTTCGGACACACGCACCATAGCGGTGCTAGGCGATTCCGGGGAGGGTAGGTTCCTTTTCCAGCATTTGAATACAGTTGATATTAATTATATGTAGAATACTTAAAATGTACTACTTACTAACATCACCCAGGCAAAAGCAGTTTAATCAACTCTATCCTCCACGTCCCGGGTCTTGCTTTCACGGTACGCTGCCCCTGTTGTTGCTCTTCAGATAGATAAAACCTCCTCTTAGCACTAACCGCGTTGTCATGCTCACAGAGCGATATTGGCTCTGCATGCACCTCGATCGTAACGGAGTACCGCCAGAAGAAGCCGGAGCAAGTGGCACCCTTCACTGTCGAGGTAGAGTATCTCTCAGCTGCGGAGATCCAAGAACACATACAAGAACTGCTGTGGAACTACCGGCGGCTGTATTTGCCCGACGTCAACTCGCAAAACACGGCCGAGGCAGACTACCGCAAGTATGAAAGAGAATCGGAGCAGGCGTGGTGCGCCTTGGAAGCAGCATTCAAGCACAAGGGCAGCGAGTTCACGCCCGAGCTCGCAAAGGACATGTCCGAGGGTGCCGAGCAGCGAGTCTTGCACAAACTTACCGAGTGGGCCAACAGCATCCAGTGGCCTCAGAGTCCGACCGGGAGCGGAGGAGCCGAGGGCTTCTGGACAGGAACGGCCGGGACGACTCTAGAGTGTGTGGAGCTGACCAAGAAATTCATGCTCGACCGCTACTGGCCATTCACCAAGATCATCCGGTAAGCCGATTCTCGCTGTGGTGTCCGTCCCCGATCTCTACGAACGTTGCGCCTTCTCTAACTTTTAAACCCTTCAGTGTGTATCTTAGTGCTCAGGTCCTCAAGACGGGGGTCGTCCTCACCGATCTGCCAGGTAGGCTGTCACGTGTACAATTTATAGATTTGCATCATTTCTTAGTTTCTCACCACTTCCCTGATAGGCCTGCACGACACAAATCTCGCTCGCGTGCGTGTCACGCAGGACTATCTACTCCGGTGCGACTACGTCCTCATCGTGGCCAAAATCTCCAGGGCTGTGACCGACCAGTCGCTGCGGTCGTCCCTTTTCATGGCACTCTCGCGCCATGTGCCGACGGAGTGGGAGACGTCGGGCGCGCAAAAGTTCAACATTGCCGTCGTCTGCACGCGCACCGAGGACATCAATCTGACTGCGGCCAGGGCCGAGTTTGTGGGCGAGGACAAGCGGATCGCACTCGAGACCATGGACAGGCTGGACAGGGAGATCGCTGCGGCGCGGCTGTCGGGAGATCGAGACAAGAAGAAAGCGACCAAGCGAGAGCAAGAGATGCTTCTTATTCGGGCGAGGAACGACCACGTTAGGGAGGGCCTCCAGCGGACGTATGCTTCCGAGACAGAAGGCCGGAATCTGGACGTCTTCTGCGTCTCCAACAAGTGGTACGAGAAATACTGCCCCAAGGGCAGCACGGCCCTCGTGCGGGCCAGCGAGATCCCCGAGCTTCGTCGTTTCTGCCACACCGTTGCCGCCGACGCGCTGCTCGGCGAGGCCAAGTATTTCCTGCAGTCCAAGCTGTCGTCGCTTCTCAACTCGCTGGACCTATGGGCGACCAACTCGCTGGCAAAGGACACCGGCACCGCCGTGTTTGATTCCACGGCCATATACAGAAAAGCGAACAAGATCAAGAGCGAGGTAAAACATGCTGCAGGTCATACTGGATATCTATTTGTCGTTGCTTTGTAGCTTACCAGATTCCAGATGTCCAAACTGGCTACAAGCTTCCAGCAGAGCCTTGACGAATGCTTCCAGGAGCAAATTATTCGGTATTTCGGTATGTTCTTTCTTTTTGTTTTCCTTCAAAAAAAAACCACGCAGTATTTTTGTCTTCTTCTGCATTTGTCCTAACTTTTGCATAGGAGAAAGAGGTCATGTTTGGACCCAGGCTGCCAGCAATGAAGGGAGGCAGTGGATGACAGTATGTGTTTCTGTGAAGCACAGGGGCACAGTTAAGAAGGCAAATTGCTAACGACTTCTTTTTTTCTTGGTCTTAGTGGCATCACAGTAAGGAAAACGCCCACCCCCCTTTGTAACTCATGATCCGCTAACTCAGCCTTATCGCAGCCCAATACAACGCATGGTGCCAGAACGACGGCGATCATTCCACTGCCAAACGAAACTACGTGAATTGGAATGCACAGATCATCTGGAAAATGCGCATGGAGCTTGAGTTCCAGTGGGACCTGGTCGAGGAGCAGGTCGCGACGGAGTTCGCAGAGATGTTTGACAGCGCCCACAAACTCTTGAAATCCCTCCGAGCCGAAATCCAAGAGGCCGCTGCTGTCTCTCCGTACGTCGACGCGTTGGTCCAGAGTATCGACTCCAAGGTGCAGGGATTAAAATACAAGCTGGACTGTGCGGAGAGGGTCTTCCTCCGCGAAGTGCGGTAGGTTTTGCCATATTTCTGCCTTTTTCGGGTTTTTTTTGGTTTTTTCTTCTCTCCTTTTTTGGTTTCCTGGTTCACCGAAAACGCTGTTTGTTGTTGTTACTCTAATACATATTTATAGGGCCAAACGCAGATACACGTCAGAGGCGAACTGCTCGTCGTACATAGTACGAAACATGCGGCCAAAATATCGTTCAGCTGCGAGTCAATCTGGTACGTTTGACCTCTCCCTCTCCTCCTCCATCCTAGTGGACCATACCCCACAGAAAGCTAACAAACATTCTCTCTTGGCAGGCACAGGGAGAATGGATCGCCAACATGGCATCGTCCAGGGGCAGATCCAAGACGACATTCTGTTCGAGCTGCTGGGCACAACCCTCTCCACAGAGATGGACGACTTGCTCCGGGAAACTCAGAGCACGCTGCAGGAGATCGTCGAGGTGGTATTTGGAGACGTCATGTCCGACATCGACTTGGCTTTTGCAGGTGGCTTGCAGCCGGCTCAGCCCACCGTGCGTGATGAAGCGGCGGAGCTGCGCCTGCGCGAATTCGCGGACACGGTGAAAAGACTGAGGGAGAGACACGAGAGCCTCCTGGTAACGATCGCGCCGCACTAGGATAGATGCCGGGGAGGGTCGACCACATTGTGCCCGCCCCAGCTTGTTAAATGCCCGTATTTGGGGTGGCAGATCCCCGATATCGGTATAAACAGGAGTTTTTGGTTAACGGTCGTTGTTCTCATTGTGTTTGTTTGTTTGTTTGCTTTAGTATGTATTTGATACAATATATGCGTCACACCCGATGTTCCAGAGTGTGGGATAAGCTTAGTATTCTCCGAAATATTTCCTAATACACACCTAGTCATTATGAGTAGGTAAACTGCAGGCTTTCTTAGGTAATTAAATGTAACCCAGTTTGAGGACTCGGCGGTGCCTCACGGGAGACAAAATGAGTGGACTTAATCCGTAGCAGTATAAACATTAGGTATCAAATAGAACAATGTCGCCATACAAGGACTCTGCAACACTTGCTAGGACTCATTTACGGCCTCTTCTCCTTAAGAACATAAACACGTTTTAGGTCCCTCTTTTATGCTTAGAGCCGTATATAACCGTACACATAATACTGTTGTAGCGCAGGCAGCGAAGGCAGTGCAGACAGTGCACACCTATGCAGACAAAGACGGCTTGTGATTTGCAGGGCAGTCGAAGAGTTGATTCGGGGCGCATAACCGCCCAATATGTGCCCCAAATCTGCACATTGGGGATTTCCCTTTTTGGAGGTGCACCTGTGCTGCCCCTGTTCTATCCGGCTTAGTGGGTGTCCCCGCGTGTGTCTTCATGTGCCGGCACAGCCACACAGCCTTGTTTTAGGCCACCCGCCAACCATATAAGAGTCAGTGAACTCCCCAGCCTCTACGAAGTATTTTTTATGAGCTGTTCTAACTGTATATTTCTAACTGCATATCAACATTTCCAACTGCATAATCTATCCTACGCGGACACTTGAAAACTAGGGATCCAATCACAACTACACCGTGACCCCCGTGCCGTTCTCTACCTCTTGAACGATTCGGAGAAGCGACAGAGTTGGAAATGGATTCCTCGCCTTCCTCGGGTGTTCTGCCCGATATCATCCAGGATAGATTCCATCACCAGATCGATCAACACGGACACGAGCTTATCTCGTTTGTCGCCGAAGAGCTACGTGGCGCCCCTCCGGGCATCTCCATTACCCTAAAGCGCCTCGAATGGCCCGAGTCTCAGGTTAACTGGGTGTGGTTTGTCGGCAGCGCGGACCAGGCTACGGAGCAGGCCGTTCTACGCTTCTTCCAAACAGATGCCGGGAGGAAGGCTTTGGTCTCCGACGGTCCGGACGCGGTCGAGTTCAAGCTAGCTAGTGTTCTTCTGAATCTCCCTCCCAACCATGCAGAGGATCCTGTCCTCCCTGCAGACTTGACGGCAGCCGCGGCTCCGCTCCGAGGCGACCAAGAGGGTATCATTCTATCCAAATCACTGCCTCACCCCATCTGCGTTCCTACTCGAACCAGCGGCTGGCTACAAGTCTCGCCTCACATGCAGTTCTCCCAGGTTTCGCTCCTTGAGCTTCGGGGACAAGCTCGTAAGTATGTCCAGCGTACCGGACTCGAAGCACATTCGCTAATCGTCCGAAGAAGACACCGACACCGAAAACCTTCGAGCCTGGCTTGTGGATACTACCGCATCAGTAGCCTATGGGCACGTTGCTGCTATTGCTGGGCGGAGTGTTTTCGTAACTCCATTGGCCGGACACGCTTAAGAAGGGGGGGTGACGTGGATGGATTCGGAGAGCTTGAGAGGTTCAATCCATTGAAAGGGAGTAGAGTCGTCTTTTATTACATAACGGAACACATTCACAAATAAAAATAAGTACTCAAAACAAGGATGTGAAGACAGCGTATGATTATGCAGTCTTGGCCTCCCATCTATTGAAGCTACGATTCCCCTGGCTTCGCGTCGTTTCACACGACGGCTGCTACAGGACAGGATCCTGGCCGAATACGGTGTAATTGGAGATAAAGTCTTCAAACAGCTCCCGCATCATGGTGTCTATGTTGGCCGCGTCCCCATTGGCTGGGTTGACCATGTCAAACTGGTCCATGAGCGAGCCACCCCACAAGTCATCGGGGGGATTCACGTCCATGAGACCGGGCGGGAGGCTGCCGTGGCGGTGGAGAGCAGGCATCGAATTATCCGGCTCCATAGCAAAGTGGTGGCCACCCTGAACGCCGGCCATGCTGACTTCAGCAGCACCTAACATGTCGGTTTGGGCGGCATTCGGGTCCCGTCCGCCGCCCACGATGTCGTCCTCGCCAGCAGGGGCAGCGGGGCCGTTTGTTCCCGGTACGGCTCGGCCCTTTGCCCGGCCCAGGTTCTTGACCCAGCTCATGGTCGTCCGCGTCAGGCCGTCGAGAATGTCCCGACAACGCTTGCCGCTGGTCCAGTACTCGCCGGTGGCGCTGAGTATGCCGAGGCCGGCGCCGAGATCGCTCATCAGAACGTCCAGCTCGACCTCGCGGGCCAGGGCGGGCACGCGCTGAAGGCAGTAGAGGATGGTGATGGTGCTGAGCACCAGCGTGTGGAGGGTGATCCAGCTGTGCACCAGCAGGTTGCGCCGGTACAGCTGGTTCAAGAGGCGAATGCAGAGGCACGCGCTGTCGTAGCAGGCCCGCAGGCACTCGTGCGACGGGCTCGGGATGGCCGGGCTCGGCCGCAGCAGGAGCATGCGCAGCGCGTGGTAGCGGAGCTGGCACTTGACGTGCAGGTACTGGCCGCGGCGGTCGCCAAATTCGGGGATGGCGCCCGCCCACTCGTCGAGCTGCCGCAGGATGCCGCGCCGCCACTCGTGGATGTCGGCGACGGGCGGGTACGCGTACGAGGGCGCGCTGCGCACGACGCTGTTCGCCACGTATTTGATTTCCGAGTTCAGCTTGGCCAGCTTGAAGAGGTGGATGGCAAACGTCATGTTTGTCGTCGCTGGCGCTGTCGCTGGAGTGGCATCACCGGTGTGCCGTCCGTGCGACTCGCTGCTCGGGCGACCTGCCAAGGCCAGATCGGCGTCGTCAATATCCTGCGGAAGCTTTTGAAAACCGTTCATTAGCAAGAATACAGGAGAGACGAGAGAGAGTAAATTAATTTACCCGGAGGTCGCACGCTTCATCTCTCAGCCCGATTGGCCGACCCATCATGGTCGCGATTGTTCGGTCGAGCGTGAACACGACCCAAAACAACCTCGTCCGCATCTCCTGCTCCAAGAACGAGATGCCCGAGCTCGTGGTGATGTTTCGCTGTATCCCCAGGTCGAGCGCGGCGGCGATGCACTGGTAGTTCAGATACCAGACATTGAGCCGCATGTTGGGACAGTGCATGGTGCAGAGGAACAGGAGGAGGAGACACTGCAGGCCCGGGAGCGAGTTTTGGACGTTCAGGCGGTCAAAGTATTGCAGGGCGGACAGGCAATACAGCTCGCCCGGAATGCGGGCCTTGAGCCGCCGGGACTGGATCGTCGCCCCAATGGCGAGCACCATGAATGCCTGGAAGTAAGCCCAGGACTCAGGTCTCGCCTGGTCTCGTCGGTACAGCTGATCCAGTGTCCGCGTAAAGGAAGGCCGGTGCAGGGTGGGGTACTGCACGTTGACGACGTCGAAATAGACGTCGCACAGCTGGTCGCAGTGTTCCCTGCTCGGCAGCGGCAGCGGGGCCTGGACGGCCTCGACGAGCTCGGCCGGAAAGGGGTAGCTGATGCTGTTCGGCTCGGCATCGTGGTCGGCCTGCACGTCCCGGCCATGGATGGATCGATGTCTCTTCGATGGCGGGCTCAAAAGCATGCGGGCCAGGAAGTAGCCGCTGGACGGCCCGATGTAGTGCGGATCGGAGCTGGTCCCGACCGAGACCAGGCCGATCTCGTGGGAGATGGAGCTGTCGTTGCCGTCCCGCGGTATGCCTCGGCGTTGGGGGCCCCGGGCCGAATAAGGCGCAAGATCCGCCTCGGCGATGGGTACCTCGGCCACGGGGGCCGGCATCAAGTCATTCGCTGGATCACTGGCCGTAGGAGCTGCAAGGGTGTCGCCGGTCCACGGGCCCGAGTTGTCCATGTTCCAGGAAGCGGGTTCGCCATCGGCACCACCGGACACCGCCGTCCCAGCCTGGCTGGGCCTGGCCAATAGGAGCGGATCTTGGGACAGGTCCACATCGGGAAGTCGGGCGCGGATGATGGACTCGAGTCCAGCAACCTGCTTGCGCAGCCGGTCGACGAGGCCATCGTCCCCGACGACAGAGCGAAGACGGAGGCTTTCGCCGTCTACGCAGGTGGCCGAAGCCTTTTTGCAGTTGCGGCACACCGGGAAAACCCCGTCACACTGTTACGAAATCATGATCAGCTAAGCAGTCTCGGGGTGATGTGGGACACGGCAGGAAAGGGGGTTCCATCGCTCGAGAGAGTCGTCCGCATCGCAGACACCAGCATAGAGAGACCTACGCGGATCTTTCGCTTCTGGCAACGAGCACATGCCAGTCGGAGCTGGCGGGTCCTGGTCGCCGGCTGTTGTATCGGTGACGGGTCCGCCCCTGCTTGGCACGGAGATGGCAAGTGTTGACTTCGCTGTTGCGCCATGCGACGAAGAGCAGTCGCGTGCCGTCCTGCTTACCGTAGTCGGTGGATGAAGCAGGGGATTATCAGCAAGGAGGTCGCGTGGCCGTCGAACTGTTGGATCATGATCAGAGTCGCCCGACTCCTAAACGTGTGAAAAAATTACGTGCGGGAAAAGTCCGATATGTACGGAGCAGCACATCGAACGAGTCATTGGGTCGGCGGAGGAAGTCCGTATAAGAACTAGTCGCCACCACGTCACCTCCTTGGACATGTGAACAAAAAACGGTAGCATGTTCCACACTTTACGGTAAAAACGGCACATTCTCGCTTTAGTCTGTATCAAGAAAACAGTATGTATGAAAAGAAAAAGAAAAAAAGAAAAAAAGATTCCGTATTAGAGTGTACGGAGTATTACGTACGGAGTAGGTGGATTCTCGCACGTTTTTGCGGAGTGGCTAAGAGACGAGGTATCCCACAACCCGACCATTCCCCGCTGGCCCACACGACTATTGCAAGGGCTGTTATACTCCGCATGCTAAAATATAAAACCCACCCCGACCATTCTAACACGCAAAAATTACCCTTTTCGGTAGATAAGAGACCGCAAACGCCAATGCACGATGATGCAACTACAAGGTTCTCCGCAATGTTTACGGCTGGCAAGTCACAGGAGTTTATTTTGGAGAAACCAAGGTGCTGAGAGTCCGGCTCGACGACAGTATGATGTCTGTTGCTTTATTCAGGAGTTATGGATCACTTCTCCGATTCTTTTCAAGTCTAGTCTATAGAATAGCCTGCGCATTCGGCGGGCTGGCGATTCCTCCGGTGACATTCAGCGGCATGCTGGTGAACAGAAAGGTCCACTTGCCGAGCGAATCGCACACCTCGGCCAGCTTGCGGAGATCGAACCACTCGCCGATCGGCATGCCCCAGCCGGCCAGGAAGATTTCGTGGAGGTAGATGGGGTTGTCCAGCTCGCGGGAGGACTCGTAAGCAACACTATGTGCGACAAGATGAGAAACACGCTTCTTGATAATACTAGATGTGTTGGTGGTGACTTACCCGTCGGTGACCACCGCCGCAATGCCTCGATCCCAGTGCCACTTGGCCACGTCGACGGCCTTGCGCACGCCGCAAAACTTGGTTACCTTTTTCTCGGCCTCGACGTCTCCGCCAAGATCAAACACGGCCTCGACGTGCCCGATCTTGAGAATGCAGATGTCTCCCGGCTCAAAGGTAATGCCCTCAAAGTCTGCGACGGCGCTGAGCAGATCCGGATCGATCGGGGTCGCGTTGTCGAGCTGCACCAGCGGCGGAAGATTGTTCTTGGCCAGGTAGCGCGCCACGTCTAGCAGATGGGCGCGGGATGTGATGGGATGGTCGGCAAAGTCTGTAAAAAAGGAAAGAAGCCATGGTCAACACTGGTGAGGCTCGCGTGTAGGGCATTGTAACTTTGGACAGGGGATCGTCACTTACTGTGAATGCCATTCCGGCTCTCTTTTGGGTTTTTAGCACTCTCGAAAGTCTGCCCGTTGTAAAAGCTGCACGAAATTAGAACCAGACTTCGTACCAGCCCTCCTTGCCCAGAGCACCGAGACAACTCACGTCAAGTCCCCTTTGTTCGGCCAGTCCTTGTAGGGGAAATGCCGAAAGCCATCCCACTGCGTCGAGCACTGCGTATTGAAGGACAGCTCATCGTCCAGATGCTGGGCGGTACCCGGAGCCGGAACAACCCTGCAAAACAAACACGTCAGAGCTCGAATGGTGCCGAACACCAGGGTGTAATTGCACGCATCCTTACAGAGTGTGAGTCAAGCCAGCACGGCCATTGTTGTGAGATGTCTGCCGGTCCAGAGGAAGGCTTGTAGAGTCGGTCAGCGAAAGAGTATCCGAGACGTATGGCAGGCGGGGAGCTCACTTGAGATTGATGACGATGCCGTGCTCCGCTGCCTTTAATCCGCGCCGGACGGCCTCGGGCGTGATTAGGTTCAGGCGTCCGAGCTCGTCGTCGGGGCCGTACAGGCCCCAGGCATTGTACGGAGGGCCGTCCTTGCGAAGCGGCAAGTCCTCGAATTTGGGAAACGGCTTGTCAGAGGCCATGATGGTCTTTGCTTTGTTCGGACGCTTTCGTCTAGTGCCGGGCGAATGAAGACGACTGGATTAAGGATTGGGGAGGGGGCGGCAGCATGAAGTTTCCTTCCTTCTTTTATCAACTCTAGCTTCACAGCTCTAGCTGAGACCGTGGTAAGAAAGTTGTGACATCGACCAGAGCTCGCCACCCACCTAGCTCCGTGTCCGATGCCGGGGTCTCCAAGAACTGCCCCCTCGGGCGACCCCAACAAGTTTGAAAAGCCGTAGTAGACGATCCACATCTCATCCACGTGTGCAGGCCGCAACACTAGCCATATCTGACTGAGGCTACTTTGCTGGCCAGCTCCCTAGGAAGCGGATTGGCCAGGAAAATACCAGCCGGCCAGCTTATACTTGTAAGCCAATTGGCCAGTAAGACGAGCCCGTACTTGGCGGCCTAAGGAAACTGGGGCTCCCACGGGGAAAACCCGCAGCGGATTTGAGGGTTTGGTATCCGTACGAGTACGGGTACAAGCCCAAGGGAGCGTTGGCTAGGAAGTATTGTAGTGGGATTTAATGGTCCCTGTCTGGGCATATTGCTGTCGGACGGAATGTCCGAAGGAAGAAAAGTGGGGGAACTAAGACGATAACTCTAGTTTTCTCTTGAATTTTAGAACTTAAGAATAACAAGAACTTTTCTATTACGTTTCCCGCAATTTACTTGGCAAAAGCTTGAGTTTCGGGGTAACGCACGGTCCAGCTTAATTGTGATATGGAAGCAACGCCAAACTAAGCAGACCGACTACATGAGCATCTACTCCGTAAATCTGGAAAGGCACGAGCAGGCATTCTATTTCTCGGCCGGCTCGTCTTCGGGAGGCAGGACGTCGAAGCCATTGAGAATCACCATCAGGTAGGAGTAAAACCCCACCAGGTGGACCAGGTGCTTCGTGCCATCGCGGCCGAAGAAATGAATGAGCTGATCATAGAGCTCCTGAGGCAGCGAGCCCGGCAGGTTGACCAGGTGGTAGGCGGCCTTGTAAACGGCCACGCCCTCCTCGGTCAGCGAGGCCGGGCTCTTCCCGTCCATGATCGACTCGATGTCGGCTTTGGCGAAGCCCACGGCCGGTCCCTTGACCAGGTGTGCAGCCACGGCATAGTTGGCCCGGTACTTGGCCGCCGTGGTGAGGATGGCAATCTCGCGGTTGAAGGGGCTCAGGCCCGGGATTTTCTCGACCTCGGATCCGAGACCGTGGAAGTGTTGACCTAGGCGTGGCGTGTGCAGGTGGGCGGCAAAGGGGCCGAGCAGCGCGTCGTCTTCGCGAAGATTTCGGCGCGGCACCTTACTGTGTGATAGAGCCTCAGCATCCCGTAGCAGGGGCCACAATGGTAGAATAATAGAGAGCCAAAGTGACTTACCCGTTGTATGTCGCGATTAGATATTTGTAAATAACATCGTAAAATTCCTGAGCATCCTTGTCAAACGACGCAGGCGAACGCAAGCCGAGTCGATTCATGATGAATATGGGCAAAATGACAGAAAAATGAGACTGTCAGAAAATTCACGTGGTGCTCGATGGCCAATACTAGAAATTAGAGAGGCCCAAACTCAAAATTGGATAAAATATTCAGGTGCCATGTCCCATATTTATTTCGCGGCTAGGCGCATACCATGTGGGAGTGGCAACAGTAGCCTAGTTTAGATGTAATGTCAGCGACCTACGGACCTCGTTCTCCGTACATTAGCATCTTGTTTACTTGAGGTCTAGCGGATTCGAAACCGCTAATCATTCGAAAAATCTCTACAAAGTACACATAGCTTTTCCTATTCAAATCGGCCAACTGGTAAAAGTGCCTGTCATTTACATAGTACAGGCAGATGGAAACCAAATCGTCGACCTCTTATCCCACAAACGAGTTTATTTCGTGAAGGACGGTCTAATCTAAGCTTTTTTTCTCGGGGTTTGATTTCGTTCGCAGTGACCGCAAATCACGTAACATTATGATGCAGTGACAGTAGCATGCAGTAGAAGTCTGCTCGGGTTAGTTGAGCATGTTGTTCATCGTTGTTGCGCAGTCTTCGAGTGCCTTGGCGTACAGCGGGAAGTCTGCGGTGGAAATCCATCTGTTCCACGTTAGCTCTTCATCTCTTGAGCAAGGTTGATTGTCAAATTTTGGATCCACGCACCTGATGAGCTTGTTCCTGTCCTCTTTGACCAGTCTGGAAATCACCTCCGGCCGGCCTTGCAGGCCGCCCATGCCGATGTAGACCTTGCGGCCGTTGACGGAGGCACGAGCGGCGGCGTCGGAGATTCGAGTATAGGTTTCAAAAATTTTCTCATTGCCCAGATCACCGGTGATGCCGAGGCTGGGGCGTCCAATTAGCCGGTGTACAAAAGCAGGGGGCTTCCAATCTTAATGGCTTACCTGTCGGCAAGATCATTCGTCCCGACATGCAACATATCCACGCCTTCGACAGCCAGGATCTCACTACAGCGCACATTAGCATGGGCAACGCAGACATCACCAAGTCAACATCGCAGCCCGTCCGTACTCAACGTTTTCGACAGCTTCGACCGTCTCGATCATGCAGATAACCAGAGTGGACTCGTTGGCGATATATGAGCTGGCAACATTCGGGACGTTGCGCAGCCGGAAGATGGGCATGCCGCCCGAAATGGAGCGCTCGCCCTGGCGAACAAGAACACGCGACATGTCAGCGACGGCTAGACCAATCTGTGTGTGCTGGAGGAGACACGACTTACCAGGGGACTGAACTTGGCATACTTGACCACCTGGCGGGCTTCTGCAGCCGTGTTGACGTGAGGAACCTTTGGCAGTCAGTGAAAGGCCATTAGCGACGAGCACAGAGAGGGAGGGACTCGACGTACGATAACGCCCATGGCACCACCATCCAGAGACCGGGAGATCCATTCGGCGCCGGCAGCCGGGACCCGAACCAGGGGCGTGATTCTGATCGAGGCAAGTCAGTCACATGTTCCAGGGCATTTCAAGCTATGTTGGTATGTTTGGCGGGCTCACCCAGCACTCAACGCGGAAGCAAAGATGCCAGCAGCCGTCTCGAGCCCGACGACCGAGTGCTCCATGTCGACCATGACGGCGTGGAAACCCGCGTTGGCAGCGACCTGTCCGACGGTGTGGTTAGTCACGGCCCGGGCCATGACCGAGGTAGCAATCTTGCCATCATGCAGAGTCGTTTTGAAGGTATTCGGAAAGATGGCCGCCTGGGCGATGGCCAGATCAGCTTTGTCCACCATGATGGAAGTGGTTGATGGTTTTCAGCGAGGTTGATCTATTGGGAAGAGCGTGAGGGAGCGGTAGAACTCAACGTCACAAGAAAGCCGACATCTGCTATGCTACGTAGAGAAACTAGGATGTGTACGAGAGTTGGAGAAAGAGTTTGTGCGTACAAGTATGAATCTAGCCCAGAGCCTTCCTGAAAGCGCCGAGATACTCTGCAGACAGGAATTGGTAAGGAGCATGCGGAGTTCACCCTAGTACCACACGACATGAAGAACGAACGGAAATACTCCGTACATGGAAAACAGTTACGAGTGAAAACCTCTCCTAATAAAAATCAGGCTAGCTTAGGTGGGCCGAAAGCTTGACTTCAGCGCCGTCCAAACGGCCCATTTTTATGACACGAGTTAGAATTCGGACGGAAGAAGAAATACGCCCGCTGTAACCGTGCCACGAGCCACTTGTTTGATTTCGTACTATCATTCTTTCCAAAGGCGGTGGCGAGCGCCCACCACTCGGCTATCCAAATAGGGCGAAATGTCAACGCAGCCGGCCACGCGATAGCGGAGACGCGCGTACTAGTACAGCTCACAAAGTTGAAATAAGTTTCGATGAGGAGGTGGACTGGTTTGTACTACGGAGCACGGGGTACATAAGAGGCAAGATAGCATATTACTCCGCTTCCCCGCATCCGATATCATACGTCGTGCGGAGTACGGAGTACAACCACCGCCCCCTTTTGCAAGTCCCACCGGTCCTGCTGCCGCACTAGTCTACTTATAGTAATTTTTATGAGCCCCAATTCGAACCCTGCCGACATCGTCGCGAGACGTCTTTTTACATGTTAGCTCGATGCTCATGTTGATCTTCTCTTGTTGCGACCAGGCGGGGATACTACCATAGAGATACGTCGTAAGACGTGAGGCCCACGCATAAATCTAGGTACTGTGGACACCCCCGGCCCAAACAATTCCCCCCCCCCCTAAGCTTACTAGGGTAAACTATTCCGGATCTTTCATATGGCATCAAATGTAAAGGAACGGACTACGTAGTAAACAAGCAAAATTGTCTTCAAGAACATCACGCAAACATTTCGAACCCCGGCGTATTGTATACCCCACAGCACCACCGCATGCATCTTTGTCTGCTTTCCCCGCTCCCCCACAACACGGGTTTTCTCCGTCTCCCCCCTCCGTCTCCCCCCCAATCTTTGTTTCTTGGACATCTGATCGGTTTGAATTGGATCTGTCGTGATACTGTGGGTCCGTCCAGGTTTATTATCTTAACTCACATATCGTGGCCACCATGTCCGCCCCATAGTTTGGCCCACACCCCGTATTACCCCATACTCGCCTCTGCACACCAGACGAGATGAACCCCAGTGGACCGCATCCAGGTCGAACGAGGCTTTCGTACGTACCCGTACTCGCCTTCCCGGGAATATTCACTCATAGCCTGCCGGATTCAACAGGATGATTTTATTGTTCGTCTTAGGGTGGAAGGGTGGGTACTCGACACGCGGGCGTCGTCAGTATGGAGTATCTGCATGGCTAGTTTCTTGTATGCAGTTGATCGGGACGCATATAAGGCTCTGTCTATCTCAGTCCTGCAAACACCTCTCGGAGTGGCCATTTTTTTTTTCCTTGCCCATCCTTTTCCTCTTTATCTTCTTCTCTCTCTCTTTCACCGATTGTAAACACCCACCAGATATCAGGATGACCACCGTAAATGAGACTATACACGCGGCTAGCAACCCCGTCGAGGGGGCGGTGGAGCTTAAGCCGCACGTTGAGGAGAAGGACATGGACACGGAGATCGGGCTGAAGCCCATCAACATCCAAGATGCCGCCTTCATCCCCGTCGGCGGTCTCACCATGTCGGAAGAGGAGCGCAAGATGGTGAGTGGCGCGCGCCTGCTCCGGTTCCTCGATGACTGCGCGCTGGCGGCTAACCCGCGACGTTTCTAGGATCGCCGTGTGAATCGCAAATTCGATTTCCTCATCCTTCCCCTGCTCGTCATTCTCTTTGTCTTCGACGGCATGGACAAGAACAACATCGGCAATGCCGCCACCGTCAACTTTCTCGCCACGGCCGGCCTGTCGACAAATGCCATTAACAACGCGGCCAGTCTTCTCTTTGTCACTTGTAAGCTTGCGCCCCCCCCCACCCTTCTGTATTTGCTTCTGGTCCATAGCTGCTCTGCTAATGCTTTTTCTTTCGCAGTCGTTCCTCTTCAGCCCGTGTCTGCTGCCTTTGGCAAATGGATCGGCGTCACCCGGTGGCTGTCGTTTGTCATGTTTATCTGGGGCATCCTGACCATCTGCAACGCCTACGTCAAGAGCGATGCAGACTTTTACGCCATCCGTATCCTCCTCGGCGCGTGCGAAGCTGGCTTCTTCCCCATGTGCATGTTCTACATCAGCACCCTGTACCCCCGATTCTGGCTGGGCCGCAGGCTCGCAATCTTTTACGTGAGTCTTTTATTACGAGATGGCTGTATGATCTTGTATGGTCTTCTATGATCTTTATGACTGACCGCGGACATACAGGGTTCGAATACCTTTGCCGGCTGCTTCTCTGGTCTTATTGCCTACGCGATCCTGCAGTGGAAGGACAAGCCGCTCTACGCGTGGCAGTATCTCTTTATCGTCGAGGGCGCTTTAAGTACGTGGCCCAGATCAAAGTCTCTGGTCCTTGGTTGCTTGCTTGCTTGCTGACACGTTAATTACAGCCACCTTCTTCGCATTCGTTGCTTTCTTCTGGCTTCCCGCCGATGCTGGCACAGCTTGGTTTTTGTCGGCAGAGGAAAAGGAATGGGCCAGTACACGTATGATGCGCGACAGTGCTCACGCGCACCAGGCTGCCCGTGGTATCACGAAGCAGGATGTCATTGAGGTCTGCAAGGACTGGAAGATCTGTAAGTCGCGCGCCCGTTCTCTGGTATTCGATGCGCTCCTGGACTGGTTTAGTTTCTGACTTTTTTTCCCCTCTCTAGGGCTGATTATTCCGGGAAACATGTGCGCCAGCGTCATCTACCAGGCCTTCAACGTCTTCCTCCCGGTCATCGTCGAGAATCTGGGCTACACCTCGTACCGCGCGAACCTCTTCACCGTGCCCATCTACTTCGTCGGCTCCATCGGCCTCATCAGCGCCGCATTCTCGTCGGATCACTTCAAAGAGCGGACCATCCATCTCCTGATCGCCCTCGCCGTTGTCATCTTTGGTTCCATCCTGGTCGTCACCCTCAAGTCCAACGTCGGCCGCTACGTCGCCCTGTGCATCATGAACATTGGCACCTACACGCAGACGCCGCTGGTCAATGCTAGCCTGATGAACAATACGCCTCACCCGAACAAGCGTGTGCTCATCATCGGCGCCTCGGGCCTGGGCAACATCGGTGGTGTCATTGCTGCAGTAAGTTTGTTGTCTCGTTTATTTATTTATTTTTATTTTGCCCCCGGGCCCATTTCGCGCGAATGCACCAAGCTGACCCGTCTCGCAGCAACTTTTCCGCTCCAAGTACCAGCCGACCTATCACCTTCCCTTTTATGTCGCGCTGTCGCTCTCAGTCGTCGGCTGGCTCTTCTACTTCTCGTACCGTCTCGGCATGATATACCAAAATAAGAAGCGTGCCAAGATCATCGCTACCTGGACGGCCGAGGAGATCGAGGAGGAGAACACAAATGATGTTAGACTGGGTGACCAGAAGTACACATTCGTATATACTCTGTAAGCTTTGTCAAACGCAGGCACTGGCATATAGTGAGATTGTTTTGGTTTAGGAGCCAGCTTCAGCTCGGTTTCGGAATGATAAATTGAATTGTAAAAAGCAACCTCTTTAGTCGCATAGAGATCGGAGTAGAAATGGTTGACATGATCGCCGCAGAACAGCTTAAACTCCTAGACCGCAAGTGATTCGACAGGGATGGTCATGTGTTCCTTCTCGGTCATCTTGGGAGATCTGTATGCGGCACGAACCTCCTCTTCGGCGGCCCTTTCAATTTCTTCTTCTCGGTCTTTCTCCTCCCGCTCCCGCAGCCTTTCCCGTTTCCTCTCCTCGCGCTATTCAAAGCAAAGCGGGGAAGCTCTGACTTGTCACCAACACACACCAACAGAAGAAGGATCGAATGATTCTGCTGGCTATTGTCTTCGAGAAGACCTCTAGGCCCTCTCTGCTTGAGTGCGTCTCTGTCTGTTGTTCTTGTTACGCGCTGGTTTGCGCGTCCGTGTCCCGGCGGCCCTCACATCCGGTGGCCAATACGCGGCGGCGCAGCATCGCCTCAGAATCATGGCGAGACGTGCACAAAAGAGGGCAATCAAGACCCAACAGCCGTCTCCTATCGCCAACGGCTGAACTGCCTTGCCGTGATGGACCAGACATGCCAAAAGAGCAGGCAGCAACGTAAGATGCGCTAAGCCTATTACAGACATATCCAACACCTGGTTACGAGCCCTCACAAGCTCTCTCAATTTAATGCAAAAGCTCCTCTTCTATCCTTTGATTCATCTTTTACTGCTTGGCCTGTAATTTCCACAATATAAAGCCTACATGTCGAGTTACAGACCACTCCCCTCCGCCGCCATCTTAACGAAGAGTCCCTCTCCCGTCGCCGTCCACGCGGTCCGTGACACATTGTCCAAATTTCCATATTGTCACCACCAGGACCACACCATCACCATGTCCAACCATGAGGAACTGATGCGACAGGCGCGCGAGATGGCGCTTCAACGCCAACGGGAAATGCGACGCCTTGCCACACCGCACTTCGCCCCCGCTGTCGATGGCGTGCTGTGGAACCGAATCCGCCCAACAGGAGAGGCGGACGAGAGCCCGCAAACACCGGTCCTCAGCATCCTCCAGTTTACATTGAAGCCCGGCACTGACATCTGCGATGCTTCGACGGTGCCCCGGAAGTTGTGGGACGCCGCGTTGTGTTACATCAGCTCCATCCCTGGCTTCTGCGCCGTTGAGTGGGGGCCTCGGCTGGAGGATCCCCCGGCCGCCTTGGTATGCATGATTCACTGGGACAGCACAGCCGCCTGGCAGACGTTCCAGCATTCCCTGGGCTTTAGTTCTATTATTGCGATGCTGAGCTCGAGCGCGTCGAACCGCTGCGCGAAACTAAGTGCATCGGGCGCGCCACGGCTCGGCGACACCCAAGGCGGAGCTACCGTGGTGGATGTGATATCGGTCACCTTCGGTGCTGAGAATGCGTCGTCTCCGGAACGTCGGTCGGCGTTTGAAGAGATCTGGAATACGCTTGTCGCTTCGGCGACCGATGAGTGTGGCGGCCTTCGAGACTCGTATGCTGTCTGGCTCGAGAACAATGTGACGACGTTTTTCGATCCAACACCGGCTGAAACTGCCGCCGCGACCGGGTTAGCCACTTTCACTGCGTTTCTTGCCTGGGATGGAGTACACTACGACAGCCATCGCGCTGAGGATTTATGCGACCGCTTACGGCCTTCTCTGTTGTCGCTCCGCGGCAGCGAGTCAACTGTCTCAAGAATGGCCGTCCAGCTCATCAATCACGTCCAGCAGGAAGAACGCGACCCACCGCGACGCCCCGCAGCGCCGCTCACGAGCTTAGCGTCCATCCTCGACGTCGATCTCCCGCGACAATGCAGCGCCGACCTCGCTACCCTCAGAGAGCGTGGACGCGAGGCCCTCGACCGCAGCATAACCGATGCAAGGGCAAGGACGCGGCTGTTCCCAGCTCCACAGGGCTCATTCATATCCCAAGGCGAGCTCTACGAAGGCAACATGCCCGTGCTCGCAGAATGGCCCATGCGACGGGGATATTCTCTTGGAATTCCTCACTTTGTAGACGTCGCTTGGATAAAACTAAAACGCGGCGCCTTGCCGACTCAGTTTCCTCGTATATTCAGCGCGCTTAACAGCGAGACTGGCGCGTTGCCGGGGTTTGTTAAAGCCTATTGGGCTCGCGACGTGGAGAACAGGGCGAAAGTGGCCGTGCTGACAGGTTAGATGAAAAGACCATTCACAGTGCTTTGTGTTTACGTTCGGCTGACCCGTTCTAGTTTGGGAGGACCACCATGCGCGAGCCGCCGCTTTGCGCGAGTATCGCCAGATCTTGGATGACATTACCGGATCGTCAGACTACCTGGCAGCGCCGTTGACACACCAGGCTTTCCCCATGGCCCGAGACAGGGTGGGTCTATGGCTCGATGGAGTAGGGTATCTCGAGTTAACCTGCTTCCATGTCCCACCGGGGGCGCTTGAGCGCAAACTCTTCGAGCATGCCTACGCCGCCTTTGCTCGGTTCGTCCATTTCCCCTTCCCCGATGCACTTGGCTGATTCCACTGACGCTTGTGTGGCCCTCGGCGGAAAGCATGACGGAGCCTTCGGCAGTAGCAGGAATACCCACCGCGTGCAGAGTCGTAGATGGAGGGGGCTGGCAGCCTGCCGAAGCCGCCGAGAGTTCGGACCCACAGCTCTTCACGGGGGTGCTGGTTTGGGAAACCCCGGCCGCACGCTCAGAGTGGTTTGAGCAGCTGTTCAGGAACGCAGGCGAGTCGTATGAGCTGTTCGGTCACAAGCTCGATGCCCTAAAAATATTGGCTGCAGGAGGAGTTGAGGCCCGGTTCCTCGTGTTTCAGAAACCGTAGCGTTGTAGGTTTATTGGTGCCGTCCTGGCCTTTGGTACGCTACCACCTTCGGCCTCGAGATGATCTCCGTCGTCCTACACTGTTATAGTTGGTTCGTAAATACACGCGGTTTCTCCTCCTTATAAACATATATTTCAGACTTTAAAACGACCAAACTCCATTTCAATAGCCAAATGTGGCGTGTTTCCGTGTGCGATGTTGTCTGAGGCGTACCTATATCTTCTTGATGCTTTCGGAAATGATACACAATGACACGACTATCTGCTTTAGTCGACACCTATACACGAGCGCCCATGGGAGCGAACGGGGATATCCTCAGATGCACCATGCAATATATACTTCTCTCCTCTCGTCACTGCTCCTGCAGGTGCATGCTCCGAAGCAGCGCCTCGGGGTTGGGCGGCCTGCCGAGGAACTCGTGCAACATCTGTAGCTCGTCGCGGCTGCCGCCATACTCAAGGATACCTCTGCGGTACTTTTCCCAAGCCAGAAGCGAACGTGGGTCAGCAGCAAAGGCCGATTCGAAGAGATCTGCGGCGAACACTTGAGCACTGTTTTTTATTTTTTTCGTTTTAGAAAATCCGGAATACGCGTAGCAGCGGAGGGAACATGTCAACGTGCATATACCTTAGGTAAGAGTAGTAACCGGCATCATACCCGGAAAGAAGATGGCCAAAGTGGACATGGGGGTGCCCTTGGTCCTCCTTGTCTGGAATCGGAAGCAGGCATATCTCTTCCTCTATTTGGTTATAGAGGGCTGTTGGGTCCAGCGCTTCGCAAGCTTCGCGCGTCGGCGGATCATGCACGGCCATATCAAAGCGAGAGACAGCACTAATACACGGCAGAAAAGTCGGTCAGAACCTGACAGTCCAAGACAACAGGCGGGCATCAAGACTTACAGTTGGCCTAACAGCCACAGTGCCCTGTGATGGTTGCGGCTCTTGACGAGGGGATCGAGCAGCGCGTCTGGGATCTGAACAGGAGGGACAGCCTGGCTCGGGTGGCACGCTTGCCAATCTTCCCGCCACTTTGGGTCGAGACTGGTGTAATGGCAGCTCATCTGTCTGAGTTCGTCTTTCAGCCAGCACCAGTTTTCCAGCATCACGCTTGGTGCTTCGGCAAAATCGGGGGGTGCCCGCCATCCGTGGAAGCGACTGTATTTTGTTCTTGCTATGAGGTCATGAATCCCGTGACCCAGTTCTGCAGGCATGTTGTGCAACAAAATTCAAACGGTGAGAATTAGCTAGGCACTGTTGATGGACACACCTGAAAGGAAACAGAGAAATAATATAGGGACGTACCGTGGAAGAGTGACACGACTTCTTTGTGTTGCAGAAGCGCGCAACCAGTTTCCGTGGGGCGAGGGAAAGAACACATTAAGAGCGTAGCAGGACATACCCTGCTCCCATCGGCCGCGATGTAGGACTATTATGTATTGTTAGCAAAAAGGAAAATAAGTCCGTTCACAGCAGCTCGCACTAAAAACAAATGTAGCAGGTTCCTTACACCTTGGAGACTGACGTCCTGGGAGCCGCGGTATTTGTTTGGTCTGGCGAGGAGGTCGGTGTAGAGGTAGCCGACAAACTCGACGCTCGCTTCCACGCCCTCGTCCCATACCGCCCACACCTCGACATCCTTGTGCCAGATCGAAGGCTCCATATGCTGTTCTCCAATCTTCTCGAACCGTACTTGCAGGCAATGAGCAAAGAGATTGAGCATCGAGGCCACTGTGTGCTGGAGTGGAAAGTATTCGGCTATCTTGGTGTGCTCCACGCGCAGCTCCTCTTCGGACAAGCGAGAATAGAACTTAAAGTCCCACGGAGGCATAATATCCGGGTTCTCATCTGCATAGTCAGACGTGTGAAGATACGCCTTCTTTCGAGCCAGTAGAAGCTCCATCTCCCGTTTTCCTTGTGGAAGCAGAACGTTTTGCAATTTGTCTAAAAAGGCGTGTACCCAAACCGTGGTTTTTGCCACGCGCTTTTCCAGTCTGAAGGAAGCATGACTCGGATAGCCCAGCACGCGGGCATTGCTATCGCGACGAAGAATGACATCTCGGAAGATGCTGACGTTCGCCCCCAGCTTCTTGTCGTTGGCCGTATAGAGACGCTTCCTCGTGGCGGGGTTCTTTGCGTACTTCAAGACGACGGCCACGTTGTGGCGCCGAAACGAAACAAAGCAGCTGCTTTTCACCTCGTCATAAAAGCGTTTTATGTCGACCTCGGGAACCCCATCGAGATCGTCCTCGCTCAGCCACAGGCCTTCGGCGTCGTCCATGATGTTTCTTGAAAATCGTCGCCGCAGCACGTCTATCTCCTGTCTTGCGTGCAAATACTGCTCGATCTGCTCGCTCGACAGCAAGCCATGGCCGCATCGGGTGTAGTCTTTGAGAAGCTCGTCCACATATTTCTGCGACTCTGCATCCAGCGGCTCGCTCTTGTCCTTCACGGCCTTGATGAGCAGATACAGGTCCTGCCTGGCCGTGGCCTCCGCCTCGCATGCAGAGAACAGCCGCAACGCTTCTTCAGAAGCGTCTCTCGCAGCTTCGTCGGGAGAAGCATAGCGCAGCATAGCAATAACAGCTCTCTTCCCGTCGGTGCGGTTTTCGACGTCAATCAGAGGCCAAACCGCATTGGAGAAACAGGCTGTCTCCGGTGTCACTTCTCGGGTCACGGCATCGCGCACAGCCCGGTATTCTGCTGTGATACTCCTTACGGTAGGAATAACGTCTTCAGCTTTGATCAAGCTGGGCAGGGGATGAAAGGGCGCCGGTGCCGCCATGCTCTTAGCGTGTTTGCTTTTCGTGGTTTCGATGTGGTTTCGACGTCGTTATTGCTAAGAAAAGGGTTACGGGACGTACTTTTTTATGTAGGTCTTTATGAAAGCAGACGTGTCCTGTTGCGACAAAAGGGGCCGGTGTCATGAAATGTAACGGTCCACACCCCATGCAAACAATTACAAACCCCGCTTGATTGAGGCACGGCAGAACATATACACGTCTTAAATCACTTATCTGTGCTTGAAGTACACATGATCGCCGGTACTTGGCCCCCAAAGACGGCGGGTAATTGGCAAAGGAGAGAATGAGCAGATTCGTCTTTTATTAGTCGGCGAAGCCAGCGCCGGCTAAGCAAAGGTCAGGGCTAGGACTAGAGCGTTGGAAACCTCGATCGTGGGAGCTCTCGTCTATTTCCTTTTTTTTATATTGAAACCCTTCTTGTGTAAGCGATAGACTGCTCTAGACGGAACATGGGCGAAAGACGGAAAACGAAGACCAGAAACACAAGACGGCATCGTTCACGCGCCTTCCCCAGTATCTATTTATATTCCGGTATTCCATCCTACAAGTAGTCCTTTCTTCATTACGATCCATGTTGATCTTCTTAATTATTCCATCATTTTACGTGGATATCAGAAAGAGATGAAGCTCTAAGGTGTTTTCTATTCCCGGCCCCGCCTCGTGCCCTGCTTCTTTACCTCTTTCGTAGTTCGGCGCACTCACGTCATCCCAAAAAATGCCTAGAGAGCTCGTGACATGTCCGTTGATCTTTAAATTCATCTTCCTGGAGTCCTTGATGCCTATAACGAACACTTGTGTTTCTTACACTACCCCCCATGTGCCGAGGGATTCATTCCATACTTGTAGAAACAAGGGACGTTTATAATCATTGCTTGCAATAGCACATAGGTGACGCTTGTGTCCCCCAGCCTCTCCCGGACCTTAGCAAGAGGCGGCAATCAGGAAAGTAGGCGCTTCTGCACGCTTGAACGTCTTTGCTCCAGGACGTCATTCTTCCTGTGCATACAGCGCCAGAAGGAGCGCCCGAACGGACTCTGGCCGCGACTCACGCCTCTGTTGTGGTCGCCCGTCTCGTCCTTCCCTCTCTGCCGTGAATGTAGTTGCACGCTTTGCTCCTTCCGCGCGAGCTGGGTCTGCCGGCTCGCTTGACAACGGTCTTTGTTTATGTTGTCCTGCCGTGAATCGCGCGTTGGCCTGCGCAGCCCAGCTGCTGTCTTCCTCTCTCTTCGCATCAGCTCCGTCATCACCAACACCCTCCTCTTCCGAGTTTCAGCACGAATACAGACATCCCTTTTGCAATCTCAGAGCAAGTTACATGAACTTCATGAGCTCTGCCTCGTTTCTTTCCGCCAGAAGAATTGCTGCTGACAATTGAGTAGGAAGCAGCTTTTAGCAATGCCGTCGTCGAGCTCGGCCGAGGGCAGTGCGCGCCAGCAGAGGGGGGAGAAGAGAAAACCCTCCTCGGTTCCTCCGGAGGTTCCCCTGTCATCCGCATCCGAGTCTGCCCTTCTTTCTGCCGAGGGCAGTGCGGACCAGCAGAAGCGGAAGAAGAGAAAAGCCGCCTCGGCTTCTCCTGAGGTTCCCCTGTCATCCGCACCCGAGTCTGCCCGCCTTGCTGCCGCTAGCCAGGAGGGCAAGAAGGGGCAAAAAGAAGCGAAGGAGGGCGGCACCGACGGGGACGTCGCGTTGCCGGACGCCGCCCACGACGCACGCGCACCGGCCCTTGCCCACTTCCTGCACCCACATGGTCCAGAGGTGTTCCCTTCCTGGGGAGTCATACCCAGCTTTCCCTGCAAGCGCTGTTTCACCGCGGCTACAAAGGTTAAAGCGTCCGCCGATCATGCGCTGGACTTTTCGTGCATCCCCGGCACTAATCGTTCGGCGAAGTGCGGCAGGATAACTTGCAAAAAGGGCCGTTGCGTTCCTGTGAGTTGAGTACTGCCCGCTGGATTCCAGGTCGGATCGTTTCTGACGAAGATAGCTGCCCGGCCTCATGATCGGGGATTTTTCCGTCGTCATCCGCTGGGCGACCGCAGTCGAAGACTTGTGCTCTGGTCCAATGGCCCACGATGCTGAGGGCCGCTTTCTAGCCCGAGCCGCTGTCATTTCGGTGGCCAGAGTGATGGTCCTCGTCGAGGTCGAGCATTGCAAGTCGTGGGAGCTCACTGGCCTCCAGGACACGCCAGCTGTACGCTTGACGCTAGAATTCCCCTTGGATTTCCTGAGCTGACCCATTGTCGCAGTGGTCCTACCAGGCCCTCGTCATCGCCGCTCGGGGTGCCCTCCGCTGCGGCAGAGTCCCCCCCAGCGTCATAGCCCTCCCGCGGCTCGAGCCGGGTGACGAGTTCTTCTCACGGGTACATCGGGCCTTCGAAGACTTCCGGGACACGATACAGCGGAACGTGAAGCCGCGGGTGACGCCCGAGCAATGGGCACCGTTTGGTCCCCGCCTAGGGCTTTAAAGGTCTTGATGCTTGGGTTCGTCTTGCGCGTTTTTCGGAGCCTTGGGGAATTCTGCGAAGAGTCGTTGTGGCTCTTTTAGAACACATTATGCAACCACTAGTCTTGTGTATCGCACATAGTCATTTCCAGTAGGCAGAACAAATATTCATAGCCGTTCATCAACATGGCTCGAGCTAAACGGCCTCTCGGGACTTGACGAGAATGGCGTAATTTGGCGTCCCGTCAGAATTGGTGGTACTGTGTTACCAACGATGGCTTCTTTTGGTTTGGGGCTCATTCGCATGCAGCTCGGAAAGTCGGCCACACCAGCCCAGAAGAGGTGGTCGCATGTAGTGTATTGCTTACGCGGCTGCATTCGATGGTTGTAGGCAGCTTTATGCAGATTCTCGCAGATTGTCGTCAGATGCATTCACGGTGGCTGCCCACCCTTTTCCGCCACTCCTGCGATGCGAATCGTTCGCCAGCCTTATTGCTGCCTTGTTGTCTCGTTGTTTTTGTAGAAGTCCATGTACCTCTGTAAGGCCGCAGTTGCGCGCGCGAAGTTGGGCTCTCGGCGTGCCACGTCAACCTGGCACATTTTTTGCAGGTCGCTTTGTCACTGATTCGGGGATTCGGCCTGCAGGTTGGAACATGATGCAGAGGAAGAAGAGGGTGGCTCGGCTCGCTCTCTAAGTGGGCGAGCTCGGCTGCAGGAAAACATCCATTAATGAGATTGCTCCCGAACGACGAACGACAATCGACGTGAGGCCAACCTTGGGGCGGGCTCATGCGACCCAGCGTCCAGTGTGTGTTTAGGAAAAAGGAAAGAAGACGAATAAAAAAAAATGCAATGGCAGAGGGAGTGGAAGAGGGGGAGGCGCATATGAAGACGGCCAGCTCCCCAATATCGCAAGTCGCGTGTGCTTGTAAGTCTTTCGACAACGCTTTTCCAACTTCCGCACGATGCCCGCCCCGAAATTGAACGGAATCGCCAAAGTCAACGGCGTCAATGGCGTCAAAGGCATCAAAGGCGTCAATGGCAACAGCGTTGCCGCTCCAGAGGCGGACTCGCCCGAGTCCATGGAGGAATTTTTCAAGGCGTGTCAGGTGTTCTCCCAACAGTCTGTATTCCAGAGCATGTCGACATTGGCGAAAGATTACAAAGAGCTCGAGGTCGCCAACCGCTGCTACCGCAAGTCCATCGCCAAGACCGAGGTGCTGAACGACGAGCTCGAGGAGAGTTGTCGGCAGAAGGACGGGAAGCTAGATGAGGCCAAGAAGACCATCGAGAGGCTCAAGGAGGAGCTTGCCAAGCAAAAGGAAGTCATTGCCGACAAGGACAAGCAGCTGGCGAACAGCGCCAACGACATCAGCGAGGTGCAAGCCAGTCTCAAGCAGGCGAATGTCGAGCTCGATGCCTACCGCGAGGACATGACGAAGCACACGGTGGAGCGCCAGAGGCTCGAAAAGGACCTCGAAGACAAGAAGGCGGAGAACGAGGCGATCGAGAAGCGCTCCAAGGCACAAGCCGAGAAGCTGAAGACGGTTGCGGCCTTCTTGTTTAAGCCCAAATCCATTCCCGACGAGAAGATGTACGTACTCTTTTTTTCATTTCCTTGGGAAAACTGCCAAGATCAAGGCAACCCTCGTCTGACAAACCATTGTTTTCAGCACGAAGCATTTGGACGACATCTTCACGTCCGCGTATACGTTTGTCCAAGGCTGCTTCGGAGAGGATCTCGACGAGGAAGCGCTCGCCAACGGGAACTGGAAGAAATTCAGGGACAAGTTCCCCGGCTTCCCGCTGCCGCCGTCGAACAGCCCCGACGCGAAGCGGATGCGCATCGCCGCCGTGCTGCGCTATCTCGCGCAAGCCTCGACCGTGGAGCTCTTCCAGCCGGTCTACCTGACGCAGCAGGGCGACGAGGTCAGCGAGCTGCTCGACGACATGGAGGACCGCATGAAGGCGGACTGGCTGCGGCGCAGCCTGCTCAACACGGACCCCGAGCGCCAGAAGACCAACGCCAGCCTCCGCGCGCAGGCCGTGAAGCGCGACGTCAGCGACCTGGTGGCCGGCATCCTCGCGCACGACCGGCACAGCAAGTTCACCGCAGAGCTGGGCCGCTGGTGCGAGGCCACGGCCACGGTCTGGCGGACGGAGCTGCAGCCGCTGAAGCACAAGATCGACCCCCTCGTTGACCTGGACGACGAGGAGACGGAGGTGGACGAGTGGACGCCGCTGGCGCCGACAGACGAGTGGTCGTCGGGAGAGGCGGGGAAGCCGCCGCCCGCGCTGAAGTCCATGGGGGACGTGGCCGCGCGCATCTGGCCCGTCTTCACGGCGCTCCACTTGCCGATTGCCAAGAAGGGCCTGGCCATCACGACGGCGCAGGCCGCCAAGTCCAAGGAGGAAGAGACGAAGGCGATCGTGTCCCCGCCCGGCAGCCGTCGCGCCAACCGCGGCCGGCAGCGGAGCATGACGGCGGGCTCCGGGGGGCTAGCACCGGATCAGAGTCTGCATTTTTTAGGCCAGGTCTCGCCCGCCGGCTCCGTCAATGGTGGGTAGGCGAGGACGTCCGACATGCCCTGCTACAACAACACAGGGGCATCTCGGCCCTGCCTAGGAGACTGCGCCGGCGGATGGTACGGCACTCGTGGCCATAAAGCCCTGTACACTATACACAGCACGAATTTACAAGGTTATTCGGTCAACATAAGGGCACAAATTAACTACACATTAAAGCGAGAAAGCGCTGTTCTACACGCTGCTTTTAGTGGTCTTTGCAATGAGAGGTTTTGTCCCTTTTTTAAAGTACTTTGTACTTTGTACATACAGTTACAATCCTTTCAGCCCGTCTCTATAGTGGTGCATCACGCCGATGCTCAATCGCTCATCATGCTCCGAACGGTTAGGGGTCTTATTTTCTAAATGGGCCTAAGTTTAGTAAAGAAGAACTTGGAAAATATTTCTAGTAAAACTTTCTTTCGTACTTTAACGAGGAATAGCTGGCGCCTTTTATAAATCTCAATTTACGTACAGAAGACCCCCTATTTTAATCATGGTTCATGTAAGGGTCCTGGCAGACGGATCACGCAGGGACACCTAAAGAGGCCTTTTTTGGAAACGACAAAATCCCTGAAATTGAAAATGCCATGAAAGGGGTTCGTAAATAGAAAGAGAAAAATAAACAACAAAAGCTGCAAGTAGCAACAAGAATCCGCTCGTCCCAAGCAACCGCAAAACAAAGAATTTTCCGTTCATTGTTCGCCTAGCTCCTTAACCTTCACTTCGCTGTTCTTTCCGTTTTCATCACTGTACTTGCCGTTCCTGTGCCGGCGTCTCCTCCATCTACCGTGGGTTTGCAGGCAGCTCGGCTGGTGGCTTTGCGTCCAGGTAAATCTTGCTGCTCTCGTTGTAGGCGGCGCCGGGCATCTCCGATGGGGGCCCGTTGGCAACCATACCTCCCGCACCGCCCATCACGCTCATGTTGTCTATCTTGCTCATGAGCGCCTGCACTTCCTGCCTCCGCTTCCGGCGTTCCCACAGCGCCCACCCGATCGACAGAAGCGCAACGACGCCCAGAGACGCGCCCACGCCGGCGCCGACAGCCGCCGTGTTAGAGCTGGGGGAGCTGCCGCTATTGCCGTCGCTGCTCCCGCCGGAGGAACCGTTTCCAGTGACACCGCTGCTCCCCGTGCTGCTAGCTGTCGTCGATAAAGAAGAGGTTGTCAATAACGAGGCGGAGGTCGTGTTGGTGCTGTTGGTGAGGAGGGCCGCTCCAAAGATGACGCTTAGCGAACCCACCGCGAAGGAGCTCTCGCTTTGGGGGCAGACGGCACTACCATTGTCGGCAGCGACCGCGCCGCAGCAGTATTGATTTACGCCGTTGGAGTCGAGTCCAAGCCAGGTGACGGTAGAGCCGCCGCTCGGGTCATCTGCGGCTGCAGGTTGTTAGTAAGAGAGCGAGCCCGGGCAGGTCAGGAAAAAGGAGCGGGAGGATGTACAGCTTATGCAATGGGTCGGACAGCCGGAACCCCAGTTCTTGTCGGTGCAGCTGCCGCGCGACAGAGTGTATGGCTCCCCCTCGACTACCATACAGTAGCCACTGGTCATGCAGAGGGCGTTGTCGCTGCAGCAGTGAGTCGTGCCGGTGGATACGCACGGACGGTCTCCAATCGATTCGGTGCCGTCGGGGTAATAGCATTGGGCACTTGTAGCCATGGCTCTATTGCTGTGAAGCGCCAGCAGCACTGCGGCGGCCAGCCAGGCCGACCGGAGCGGCAAGGACCGTATTTGTGAACGGGCCATTATGATTTTGTAGGCGATCTCCTCGGGTTGACAGAAATAAGAGCGAACGATGACGAGAGCCACCGAAATGGCGGGTTGAGCTTCGAACTCTCTCGTATGTAGTTCGGGCAGACTTCTCGCCTTTTTCTTTGTCTGTTTTCTCTTCCTTTCTTTGTAGGCCACCGACGCCTAGAGTTAGTTTTGACGTACTGTTAGAAAACAACGGACAAAGAAAGAAAGAAAGAAAGAAGAGGACGCGGGTCGGGACGGGGAATAAAGAGTTTTCTCTTCTGCGATCCAGGGGTGGAGCAGGCTTACTTTGAGGAGTGATCATCATGCGTAGCTCCTCCGCTCCCAACCTACTTCCCCTTGAAACATACCTAAGTAATCCGTACAACTAAAAGGGGTCCATGTCCCGGCTCCCATTACCGACAAGAAAAACCACCAGAAGAGAACGCGGACCATTGGCAATGTAGGTATGAAACCTAGGATCACGCAAAAGAATAGGAAACACCCTACAAGTACAATGCACATACAGTAGAGGGACGTTGCTCGTAAACTCCTGGATGCTCCCTTGGCGAGAAAAAGGGTCAACCGCGTTTTGATGGGGATCCACAGATGTACGACTAATCCGTACGACGTACCTCGGCAAGCGATGGTTTTCTACGTGTTCTCTATGTCTGTGCAATGACCTCACGTTCTACCCATCTGCCGCTGCCTGCTAGGGACCTGTGGTGCAATTCGCAGACACGCCATTATTAGGGCGATCCTTCCTTGCTCATCTCTGGCACTTACTGCGCCACGAATGCTTGGCGGTAAACTAGTTCTCTAACGGCGCTCGACCTGCATTGCCAGATAATTGGTCAACCTGATAGCTGGCCAACCTGGTCTGCAAAAAAAGGGGGACACCACAAAATACATCGTTTGCATTTGCTGACGCTGCGCCATCATTTCTTCTATTCCGTAAGTGGCTGGGCACACAAGGATGCACAGCATAAAGGATAAGCTTATGCTTAGACCATCCGTTCTCAGCTAGAATCAGATCCGATGGTGGAAGAGAAGAGGAGGAAGAGACGAGAAAACTACTATTTATGAGAGATAATCATTTTGGCAAGATACAATCCACGACGTACCTCGGAATACTCCGTACTCCATAATACAATAGAGACAAATCGAACTACTACGCGCCCGCTGCGAGGCTGGGACCCACTAAGCCAATCCTTCGTCTTGCCAACAGCACACCCCTGAAACCAGAAAATCCTTTGTATGTATGCCTTGTAAGGACGACAACCCCACCACAGGAAGCACCTATCTCTGCGACAAGGGTAGTGGCAAAGGCCGGGACTAGGACACAAGAAAACCGCCAACTGAAACAAGTTGTTAAACCAAAAGGCCTAGAGAACGGCAACAGTCCTTAGTCAATATGCTACTGGCAGTAGGAGCTTTTGTAGTATCTTAAGGCTGAATTTAAAAATAGAGTTGTCGGGCTTTTCTTTTAAATGGTTAAAAAAAATCAATTATATATTAAACAAAAGACCTTTACTTTTCTTACATTAAGCCTGTTATATATGTTCTTCATATTGCCAATTGACTCCTTAAAGAACTTACTAGAACCTGTAATCCAACTTAGCTTAGTTGCGAATACTTCATACTGAAACGGACTGGGCAGTCCTGCCCAGAGAGCCGTGATGCAGCCCGAGGGCCACACCGCCAGCGTAACGGATAACACTGCCAGCCATTTTTGTCGGGGTCCTTACCGCGGCAGCTCCTCTTCGGGATCTCGCCAGTTAGGGTTTCCGATCGTAGGCCTGGCGTTCCGTACTGACAAGTCTGTACACGGGGTTCCGATAGCGTATTCACGAATTGGTCCCCTTCTTCTTTTTCTCGATGCTTGTTGTTCTATTCTCCCCCTATTCTCGTCATCGTACGTCGCGCTATTTCATCTAAGCTACACCGGGACTGTCGGCCTAAGAAAAACCCGCCCTTCCGGTCTGAGCGCCTAAGGTCCACTACCTCCTCCGAGGCGAGGTCTTTTGATCTGAACTCTGTAAGAAAAGAAAAGAAAAAGAAAGGGTGCCAGGGCAAGGCAGCCCGACGCGACTCAGTATCTGACGAAAGTCAAGAGGGAAAGGTAAGTGGGCGACATCAAAAGTACGAGAAGTGAACATGTGGAGGAAGTCCTCTATGGCAATAAGGGTAGCCGGCTTCCGGCCAGTCAAGCAAAGCGGCGTCGAATGAAAGGTTGAATAATAAATTTTTTTTTTAGATTAAGCTTAATATGGAACAGGTACAGGGGCTCCGAATAGCACCGCCGCGAACAGCACAGCGGCCGCTGGCGCTTTGCCTTTTGTGCCGACCCAGGCATACTTATGCGGGGGATAGCAAACGAATACGAATGTACAATCTTTTACAGCTTTGTTTACATTTTGGTTTTACTATCTACGCTCGACTTTGCTCATTACGAGTTTCCTCTTTGCGTAGTACGCCGTGCTCGTAGAGCTCCTCACGGGTTAGCTGGTCTTGGCGGAAACGGCGTGGGAAATTGCTTTGCTGTTATAAGCGCCGACTTCAAGCCGACCTTGCCATCTTGTCTGTCCATGGCTCTCCTACTCCTCTGCCGTGGAGAGCAGGTCGTCGAGCCGGTTGCCCAGTCCGACCTGGCGGCGGAGTCTTTCATTTTTTGCTGATTATATGTATCCTTTTCTCTCTCCTTCTCCTCTGCTCTTTACCTCTATTTCACTATACTCACTTCGCCATGGCTTCCCACCCCACCCCCGGCGCTGAACATGCCGCCGACGCGATTGAGTACGTGCGCGACGAGGATGGCGTCCTGCGCACCGTCGATGAAATGCGCGAGATGGAAGAGGAAGAGGAGATGATCTATCAGTCTATCAAGGCCTCCAATGCCGAGCGCAACGATGACCTGCGTGCCGCCAACGCGGTCGCCTACGCCATCCCACCCGCGCTCTACGACAAGGCCGCCGCGGACCCTGGGTCCCTGTCCGCCGACGAGCGCAACCTCATCCTGTCGCGCGGCGATCCGGAGAGCCGCGCCCTCGCCGACCCCAGCGGCACGACCCTCGCCGAACGCTACAACATCCTCGGCTGGCCGGCCCCGGAGGTCGTCGAGCAGCGCATCCGCGCGGCTACACGCAAGGCGGGCGGTCCCGAGCTGAGCACGCCGGCCGAGCTGTTTGCCAAGGCGGAGCGCATCGGCGTCGCCGCCTTGTCGCCAGACGAGCTGCAGTTGGTAGCCCGTGAGTTTCGCCAAGACGATCGGGGATGGGGAGCCGCAGAGGGCGATTATCGGGGGCCCTCGATGTTTAGCCGCACTGCGGTTCCGGGCAACATTCAAGCATACCAGGTTATCGCCAACCAGCAGGGTGTCAGTTTGAATGTAGTGGCTTCGGCGCTGATGACAAACATCCAAAAGCAGGGCGATCAACTTGCCCGCCGCCATGATCGGCAACCGACTGACCCAGACCAGTTGCTTGCTCTTCAACAGCCGGCTCAGCAGTCGAGTTGGCAGACGACCCAGTGGCCGGTTCGGCCGATAGGGCAGCCGATAAGGCAGCCGATAGGGCAGCCCACGAGAATACCGGCAGAGATGATAGGATCTAGTAGCGGCGGCGGTCCCACTCTCCTCCCAATACATCCCTCTTTGACCGGTTGGGGAGGCCATGGTGGCTTTGGCAGCACTGTCCCTGGCGGCGTTGGTCTTGCCGGCCCGGGCGGCGTTCCTCCCTTCCAGCGTCTACCTCAACAAATCAACCCCGGGGGCTTTGGCGTAGCACCCGGAGCGGCACCGTTTAGTTTGCCTCCCCAACAACAACACGCCGGAAACCTACAAGGACCCGGCGCACCCAGCACATCCAGTGCACCGACAGAATCCGTTCCCGGACAAGAACAGACAGGACGCGTCCTCGGTGAGATTGCTGATGCGCTGGAGAACATCAAGAAACGACACGCCCAGAGTCGCATGAGCACGCAAGAATTTCACGACGGCTATGACAACATTGTGAGCTCGCTGCGTGGATTCACCCTCCGTTTCAACCCGCCACCGCCGCCGTCTTATTCTTATCTACTTGCCGCTTGGCCGCCGGCACCACCCCCCCCTCGCCGTCTCGGGCCCAACCCGTTTGGGCTTCGCCTGTCACACGACGGATTCTCTGTCGTACAGGCGAATTCTCGCCAGGGTGAGCAAAACCCGCATTCCGAGTTCGAGCTGCCACACGGCGCCTCGCAGGCGAAGCCGTGGACGGTTTGGAGTTCGACCATTCCGTACCGCATGAAGAAGCCCTCTGAAGTCAACATGAGCCACGACGACTACATCTCGGCCGTCCAGACATGGACCGACAAAGAGGAGAAAGCCCGACGCGACCACCAGAGCGGCCAGGCACAAGGGCAAGAACCCCCGCTCTTCTACAACACTCCGCCGTCGTGGCCGTCTATGTCAGTGCGAAAGAGTCCGTTCAGGGTCTACTACGATTCGGTCAAAGACAGCGAGGCAGCGCAGACGTGGCCGGAGGGTGATTTGTCATATGCCAGCGCGCAGTGGAAGGCCATGACGGAAGCCGAGCAGGCGGTATACGCGCAGGAGGGCGAGGACCTCAGGAGGCAGGCCTGGGTTGACTCGTTTAATCCGAATCGGCGTCCATTCGGCAACTGAGTGCACGTGGGCGAAGTCGACAGTTGTTGTCAATTCAATAGCCATATATAGCGCATTTACAAGATAATATAAGGAAAAAAGATGAAAGAAAGAATATCAGCAACCAACAGCGCCACATCTTCTCTAATACGTTCGTTGTGTAAAGTATTGAATATCTCTCTGGTCTACACCGAGCGCTTGACTCTCCCAATAAAACAAACCTAAATCCTCAAACTCCGCAAATGAAGGCCATCAAAGCTCTATCGGGCCGCCAAATGTTTCCAGGTCCGAAAAGAGCCGATTCCACTCATCGTAGCTAGGTATGGAATTTATATTGATCAGATCACCCCATATTCCGATGTGCTCCAGCGGGTCTGCCTGGGCATTGTAATCAGACGCAGCCAGGTCCATTTCGGCCGTGAGGAACGCCTCGCTCCCAGATTGCAATGCCTGCTGCTGTGCTAATGGTGGTTGTTGCTGCATCGATGGCTGCTTTTGCAACCCATGCTCTTGGTATCGATTTGCTCTCGCATCCGGCGAAGCAGCATACTCGACAGGCTCCGGCCGGCGCCGGTATCCAGTTTCGACGCCTCGGACACCAGAGCGCCGAAATACGCCCACCAGCCTCCGCACCAGGCTCCCGGCCAATGGTGACACCTCGCCAACCTGCTCCAGGACCTGGCATGACCTCTTCAGCAAGTCGCGCATCTCCTCTCGGCCAAAGCCATCCTCGGCGCTGCTCCCGCCCTTGTCGCCCTCCGCACCGAGGGCGGGGTCCGTAGCCAACACCGCACAAGCCATGAAGAGGTGGTTGATAAGGCAGCCGCTGCGATGCGAAGGAGGAACAACTCGGGTCTGCGAAGCCGCCGTTCCCGCCGCGAGCGGCAACCCAAGCGAGTCTTGAACCAAGACAAGACTGGTTTCCAGAACGGCACGCGCGGAGCGCCGGCACGCGATGCCAAATCGCACCTTTCGCGGGTCGTCGTCTTCCTGGCCTGCGACGTTCGCAAAGGGCAAGAAACGGCGGAACAGACGTGCGCGGCGGGCGTGGACGGCTAGCCGCAGAATCTGGCGCCGGGTGGTAAATCTGTGCGGGATGAGGCCCTCCTGGGCCTCTGCGGAGAGGGCGGCAAGAGCGGCCTCGTATTGACGATCCAGCTCGAGGCAGGTCTCGAAGGGCAGGCTATCAGCATCCCCGCCGCCCAAGGGCAGCGCGTCGATTGTGGCGCGCGAGATCTCGGCCACGCGGATGCGCTGCAGAAAGCAGGTCATCTCAGACGAGCCGCCCTCGATCTCGGGGCTGCTCTGCGGCTCTGCCAGGTCTTCGCAGTCTGCCAGGGCATCATCGGCGATGTCGCGGGGGTAGCTGACCATCATGTGTCCGGGGTGGACGGTGTACGTCCTGTCTAAGGGCCCGCCCATGCTTCCGAGAAGCCTATAGGAGCCTAAATTCAGCACACAAGGTCTCAGTTCAAGCCAGGGGGTATATCAGTAAGCTTACCAGTCGGTGCTGGCCAGATACCACCACGTACGTCGCTTGATCTCGCGGATGGGGGCGTCGTCCATCTCCCCCGGTGTCTCACGTTGGCAGTGGCTCGGGGCGTCGATCAGATGCAGCGAGATCTCGCGAGCAGCGGACAGCGACGTGCTGTGAAGGTGCCTGTATCTGGCAGAGCATCCCTCGAGGTTGTAGATGAGGTCGGCGAGGATCATGCGAGCCTGCACTTCGTACAGCGAGCTTGGGCTGGCGCGCCGCGACTGGTCCAGCAGGTCCCAAGCCGCCTTGCGCCATATGTGCGACTGCTGTGCCGCGGCATCGTCGGAGTCGAACTGGTGGCGGACGACCGTGTGGGAGTCCCACAGAAAGGCGGCCGATGCTGCGATGCTCATGAGGAAGGCCACCTTGCTCATGGGGACCTGCTGGCCATGCGACAGCCGCGTGTACACGTCGGTGATCAGCGTCCGCGCTAGCTGCTCGTACAGGATGGGCATCATGTAGCTGGGATACTCGATGTAGTCATAGAACAGAGCTTGCATGTCTCGCCTGCTGGGGAGCCAAACGCACTGCGCCGACTCACGGCTGCTGGTAGGCGTGTTGTCGGTGACCTCGCTGCGCGGCGTGTTGCTGCTGGCGCCGCCAGAGACTCGAACAACTATCTTGTCGCAGAGCTCCGAAGCCTATGCGCCATGTTATTCAGCTGCTCCAGATGGCCCACGAAAGATGGAAGGGCCTACCAGCGACTCGCTTGTGCTCTCATAATCCAGCTCTTGCGGGGAAAGCTGGTGGAAGCGGGCGATCAGGAGTGGGTGTTGAATCTTGGTCGGCATCCGCTCTCGGCTGCGGTCGACACTGGTGGACCGTGATCCTCCTAAACCCTTTGAGGAGGTAACGTCGTCCTTTGAACCAAAGACGGCTTCTTCGAGCAAGCGAAGTCGCTCAAAGACTTCGCTATCTCCTGTTCTGCAGATGGTTCTGTCGTTAACAATTTGGTCTTCTCCCGTGGCACCGAAGTCGCCCATCAGTCTTCTTGGATTGAGATCCGTCACTTACGAGGGCTCTCGGACCACAATGTGTTCCCCTTGGGTTAGACATGGCCGCTGTCGAGTGACACAATTGCCACACGGCACTGCACGATCACATCTCAGCTTCTTGGACCGGCAGAAGTCGCAAGAGGTCTGCGGCTGCCTCCTTCGAGGGTGCGACGCAGCCCGCTCATCATCGAGCGCAGAGATTGTGCGTTTCGGCATGTAGTCATTCGCGGCCCTTCAGGCCTTGGTCCTCTCGTCAATGTTCTCCGGTGATGATGGTCAGGTTTCGGAAAATCCGAGGAAGGAATGTAGAAGGACTGAAGGCCCGCGGAGCTCCGAGACTAGCCTTTAGCCGCACGCGAAATTTTTAGTGCCAACGAAACACACATTCTTGCCATAGGCCCATCCATGCACGTCATCTAGAATTCCCTTTTGCGAATCCGAGGGAGAACAATGCTGAGAGCAGGGTAATTATTGGCCAATGGCTGACAAGCGCGTAGCCTGTGCCCAAAATACGCAACTCTTCCTACACTTTTGACCGGCAGCACTGGGGGAAACGGTATGAGCCCCCAAGAGTTTGGGAGCCGATATTGCTCTCCTGCATTATATCAAATTCTAATATTGAAATAGAAATATTCTCCTTTGTTGCAACCACTACCACGTCATATCGTATTATTCCGTTCGGAAAGGAGAAGGGTGGTTTGCAATGAGTCGGAATCCGCCTCGGATGATCCGCGGACCTCCTCAAAGCTCCCAGTATATTAGGCCTTCTTCCTTCCCTACTGTAGTAAGAAATAAGAAAATATCATGCCTCAATCCCCTGCACCATCGACCATATATCATATGCAGATATTATCAAATCGGATCATATCGCAGTCTTCACAAGGAGCGCATCATACCAAGTACCGCCCTTGTTCAACATACACTCACAGAAGATAAGGGAAGAAACGATCAATATGTCGGGAACAGGCCCAGCCCCGGGGTAAGAGAGCTCCTGCAGAGACCCAGAGCCCGAAACTTGACGCCATGACCTAACCGATCGCGATGTTCTAGTGCACGAGCGTGGCTCGCGGTGCTCGGTGCCACCCTGGCCTTCTTTTGCTCGGTCGGTTTTGTGAACGCCTTCGGTGTGTTCCAGTCCTACTACGCGACGAACTACCTCAGCGACAAGTCCGAGTCTACTATTGGCTGGATCGGCTCTGTCAATGTGTTCTTTGTATTTATCTTGGCCCCTGTCGGGGGCATCCTGGTAGACAAAGTCGGCCCTCGAGTAAGCGCGCCCAAGCTCTTTTCCAGTGTCAAGCAAGCCGTGTTCCCTCCGCCCATTTCTTGTGCTAACGAGCGACCCTTTCTACGAATCTAGGTTCTTGTTGGTCTTGGTTCTCTCGGCCAAGTCTTTGGCATCTTCATGGTCTCCCTATGCACAGAATACTACCAGTTCATCTTGGCGCAGGGTGTCCTTGTGGGCATCAGCATGTCATTCGTGGCCTGGCCATCCGTGGGCGTCGTTGGACGGCATCTTCCACACAGACGCGGGCTAGCCTTGGGTCTCGTGGTGGGGGGGTCATCTATCGGTGGCGTCATCTGGCCCATCATGCTCGACCGAATGCTGGGCATGCAGAATCTGGGATTTCCCTGGACCATCCGAATCATCGGGTTCACCATGCTGGCCTTGCTGGTGGTTGCTACGGCCACGATCACCGAGCCCAGGCGCCTCCAAGAAAAGACCGAGGCGACCAACGAGAGCGGTGCGTCCTCCGGATCAGCAGCGATCAGCAAGCAAGCCGGTGAGCCCACAGATTCGTCGTCGACCGAGAGCAAAACACAGCAAAGAACAGACACTTCTGTGCTCAGAAATAAAGCCTTCCTCCTTCTCTGCGCTGGAATGGCAGTGGCCTACCTTGGCATGTTCGGACCCTTCTTCTTCATCTCGTCCTATGCGACACGGTACAATTATAACTCGAGCAGCATGAACTATCTCATTTCCATTCTCAACGCCGGCTCGCTCTTTGGCCGGGTGCTGCCCGGCATCTTAGCCGACAAGTACGGACATTTCAACATCTGCGCGGGGGCGCTCTTCGCCTCAGCCATCACGGCATTCTGCTGGACCGCGGTGCGCAACGAGGGGGGACTCATCGTCTTTGCCGTGGTATATGGATTTACATCAGGCGTACGTTATATCCCGTCCCAGATATTAGACCTCAATGCTATAGATGACTAGCTGACAACCTGCAGGCTCTCATGAGCACCCAGGGAGCTTGCGCAGGAAAGATCGCAGCTCATCACGCTCAAGGCACCGCGACGGGATTTCTTTTCGGCGCCGTAGCCCTCACGTAAGCATCGCCCAGAACCATGTTGTTTAGTATTAATAGCTGACCTAGTCAACGCAGGGCGCTTGCCGGTACCCCAGTATGTGGCCAGCTTGTGAGCGAGTACGGGTATTTGGAACTATCGATGTTCTGCGGAGCTACTCTTGTTGTCGGGGGAGTTCTCGTCTCTTTGGCACGACTCACCCTTGACAGACGAATTGTCGCCAACATATAGACTTCACCATCTTGGCATGCTTTTAAGTTGGCCTGTTGCTGCTACTGGAACATTGCTAATTGGCGCAAGGTAACAAAAAAAAAGTTTGGTAGATATGAGCATTAGATTGGTCTGCACGGGCGCGTTTTATTCATCACGGTTGGGTTTAATCATATATAGAGCTTGGAATTTCTGCGTAGGCTGTCGAATTTAATAGCAGTCCTTAATACCAGTAAAGATAGAAAAGTTATACCATGCACACCGCTATAAATTAGTCCATCGTTAGTTTTCTGACAATATGAAGAACTAAAGGTATCTAAAGTAGACTAGGCATACGTGCTAACATGCTACTCAAGTATGATAGAATGCCTGAATGATGCTCTGCGATGTCTAATTTCGACTCTTTATGATCACCGTGCGATCTCCCCACCGCGAGTATTACATCTTTGTTAATGTACGAGAAGAAAAAACTGAGTCCTCTTTAATAAATGAAATAAACTCGCGAGGGCTCTTGCTCGAGAGTCGATATGTAAAAAAAGAGGGGTGGGAGGAAATAAACAACAAAAAGAAAATTCAGATAAAAATAAAAATAACTTATAAACCGCTTGCTTGTGTCGAAAGGTACTCGAGAGTCTCAAACTCAATAGCGTTCTGCCTGGGCTGTCTCGAAAGGCAGTGCAAACATGACCAGGCCAGTGAAAAGGAACAAGCCAGCACTGATCCAAATGGGGACACCCGTGCTCATGCCTGACTGGGATGAAATGACCGGCGCCGCAATACCACAGGCATATCCAATCGTCGCGCACAGACCGTTGACTGTTGCGCGAATGGTGGATGGATACGATTCAGGCGTGTAGGCATACTATAAAAAGTTAACGACATACAAGGCCTTGTCGAGTCGACTGCCGGGCTTTTTACGTACCTGAATGGCGAACATGAAGTTGATGACCAGCGTGGAGACACAATTCCAGGCCACCACCGCTTCGTTCGTGCGTGCAGCCACGACGCTGATGCAGAGGAACACGCCGGAGACGACGGTGCCGATGGCCATGGTGTACCGTCTGCCCAGGCGCGTCTCGACCAGGATGCCGGCCAGGATGGGGCCGGGAACCGTGCAGGCGGCAATGTAGCAGTACTGCTGGTAGGTCGAGGCGAGGGTGTAGGTAGGGTCGATGGCGGAGAACTTGGCCTCGAGGTACACGGGCAAAAAGTACGAGTACAGCGGGTAGGCCACGCCGATGGCGGCCCAGATCCACATGATGATGCTGGTCTGCAGGGCGAGCTTGCCGGTGCCGAACAGAGGCTTCAGCTTGGACCAGTGCAGGGACCGGAACGGGAGGAGGAAGGTCTCCTTGATCGAGCGCTTTACCGCGCCAGAGAACTGCTCCCGGCCGTACCGCCTGTTCACCTCGGTCAGTTCTTCGAGTTGGAGGGTGCAAGGGCGCTTGGACCGCCGAGCGATCGTCTCCACCACCTTGACGGCCTCCTCGTCGCGTCCCTGGGCCAGGAGGTAGTAGGGCGACTCCGGGAAGTCGAAGATGAAGAAGCGCAGGGCGGCGAGCACCAGCACGACGGCGCCGAGCGTGAAGAGCGTGTACCGCCAGCCCATGTTGTCGGCCTTGAGGCAGACGTCGGAGACGGAGGTGTCGCAGGTGTACTTGGAGATAAACGCCCAAGCAACAAGCTACACAGAGAGAGAGATCCACGTCTTAGAAAACGACTTGTCATTCGTGGGGGGGGGGGGGGGGGGATAGCGCAACTCACCGCATCCAACAGAGCGCCCAAAGCCCAGAATGCACTGAGCATGGTGAGCAGATAATGACCGCTCGACGGCACGAACTCGAGATAGACGACGGATGCGACCGGGACATTGCCACCCGAGGCGAATCCGATGATAGAGAACAGCCCGCCATAGGTGTAGATATCATTGCTACCGCCGGCCGCGATCATGAAAATGCCAATCAGGAACAAGGTCGAGTTGAAAGCCCAGTACCGTCCAATGACGTCGGCCATCGGTCCCCTGCAAATTGACTGTTAGTTTGGAACGGCCTGTGAATATCTGCATCGGGTATCATAAGCATACCAGAAGAAAGCGCCAATCACAGCACCAATCGAGTAGGAGAGGCCCGTCAGAGTTACATTCGGAACGACAAATTCTTCACCGACCGGCGTGTAGGTGACCGTGAGACCATAGCCAGCGATCTGATCACCAAAGTGCGTTAGCCGCCGACGTTGTTATGAGGAAGAACGACAAGGAGGAGCTTGCATACATTGTCCACGATCCAGCCGAAGCCACAGAGAATCCACATCTCGTATTGCCAGCGGTTCATGCCGATGGCGGTCATGGCCTGGCTGACAATATGCGCCTTCTCTGCGTAGCATGCATCGACGCCGGTGTACTGGTCCACCTTGGCCGGCGAAGCTTTCAGGTCCTCTTCGATTGTTTCTCCGATCTCCTGGTCCACAGCTGCCTCTTCCACCTTGATGATACTTTTCGCATCGCCGGAGCTACCGTTCTCTGCAGCCACCGTGACGTCCATTTTTTCGGATTTTGCTCGAGGTCAGTGTCTGCTCGTCGATCTACAAGGCAGTACTTGTTCTGCAGAGATTGTCGATTCTGCTTCAGACATCCTCTTGGCTGTTGAACGGCACTTATATATACCTAGGTGTAGGTGTATACGATGGGTATGGGTAGATAACTGGTGCTTTATCAATCCGTTAACACTTGCGATAGGAATTTCGAGATAGGAGCTCATGCTGGTAACATAGAATTTAAGAAGGGAGATAATCAATCACAAGTGGGGGATTAAGCTTTGTTTAAGTAGATATCATATAATATGTCTGTTAGATAGTTGTTGATAAAGTTGTTATCTTAGATTCCCGTGTAATCTATTCCCGAGTTCACTGCCGTAGTTCCGTAGTTATCAAGATATCTTAGATTGCCGCGTAATCTATTTATCCTGTCCGGGGTCTGCCGGCGTCAAAAGTGGGATTATGGGAATGCACAACAAAGCCTATGGAGTATGATCGCTACTATTACAGCCAGGTAGGACGTCACTAGACGGGCGCCATCTGCGCAAAGTCTTCGGGAACCGTCAGCCGGCCCGAGGCCACAATGTTGGCCTCGACCCAGGCGCGCTCTGCGTCGATCAGTGGGCGGTACTGCGCCTCGCCCGGGTCCGGGGCCACGGGCCGCCCACGGTCGCCGATGACCAGGTCCTTGGCGAAGACACGCAGCGGATGCCGCTTGGACGGCAAAGAGGATGAAGGCGGCTTCTGCCAAGACAAAGAAGAGGCTGTTGATGGCGACGCCCAGCCCATCAAGCGGTTCGCGACTCCGGGGGTTGTGGATTATACTCCGTACTCCGTATTCCCCACCCTGATAAAGGGACACCCCCCCACTTCCGTGGACTCGTCGTCGCTAAGCTACATGAAACCCCATGGCTACATCTCTATACTTCCTCCATGGCGTTTCCATCTCCCAGAAAGAGGAGCCGGCCTGTCACACAGGTAGCAGATATCAAGAAGTCAGAACTCGCCAGGCCAGCATGATCAAACCCGTGCCCCGAGTTGGCATTGTCCAGCTTCACATCACCGAAGGCTGCAAGCCCGCGGATCAGTATGAACGGGCGGCCGCATTTATCAGGACGGCTGCCCAGGATGGGGCCGATGTGGTAGTGCTTCCAGAGATGGCATTTGGACTTTCACACGGCACCGCTCAAGAGAAGGACGAGTTTGCAGCCGAGAACTGGGAATGCATTAGAAAGCTCCAACGGCTGGCCAAGGTATGTCTGTCGCCATTGCCAAATAAGGATGCGTATCGAAAGTAACAAGACAAAATCAAAAAAGGAGCTGAGCATCAACATCATCCCCGGCAGCTCCTTGGAGGCAGAGCGAGATGAGGCGGGCAAGGCGGTGCGCTACTACAACACGACCTACTACATCGACCGCCAGGGCGACATCAAGCTCCGCTACCGCAAAGTGAACCTCTGGGGAGCGGAAAAGCGTTCGGTTTCGGCCGGGTCCGAGCACGCGGTGCTCGACACGGAGGAGTTTGGCAAGATCGGCCTGCTCATCTGCTGGGATCTGGCCTTCCCCGAGGCGTTCCGCGAGCTGGTCAAGCTGGGCGCGCGATACATCTTCATCCCCACGCTGTGGATGTTGCCCGACTGCGGGGAGAAGGGGCTCGCGCACAACAAAGACAGCGACCTCATATTTATCAACAGCACCATCACGACCCGGGCCTTTGAGCAGAACGCCTGCATCGTCTTCTGCAACACGGGCGGGCCGGACCCGGACATCTACTTCGGGTGCTCGCAGATCACGCTGCCCTTCAAGGGGCCCATCGTCAAGTTTGACGGCGCGGAGCAGGTCATTGTGACCGACGTGGCGCTGGGAAGTATCCTGGAAGACGCCGAAGAGGTGTGGAGCATACGAGAGGAGCTGGACTCGCCGAACTGGTATCCAGCAAGGCCAAAGGTTTAACAAGACAATGTAATAAAAAAACATTATGGTGATTCAGTTAACTTGGTTCATGGATCAGCCGTATTCCCGAGTGAGCAGAAATCAAAGAGAAAATATTAACCAGGTCAAAACGTTTTACGAGCTGAACTCGTTAAAAGTGGTGGAACGAAAGGCCGAATGTTCAGCTAGATAAGAGCGTAGGCGTTGAGATGCTTGGAAACAACTCCTACGGTTTTCCCCCTATAGGCTACGGAATCCCCCGGCTTTAGGTTAGACAAGAGATCAATATGAGACAGCTAATATTATTGAGATATAGAGGGCGCCATTTAGTTTTTCTAAGACGTGCAATCTTCAGGTTATATTATATGATTTCAACGACGTCGTGGTTCCTGTTAGGATTTTTTCGTTCCCCCATGCGAACCCACGGCAGACTCACATGCGGCTGAAAGAGAAGCGTGTTGATATCAAGCCCATCGCGAGCGGCTCTAGCACGGTCCAGGACGCCCGCGCACAGGGACTCGTGGGCGGCTATCAGGGCCGGCACGCTCCAGTGGGCGTCCGTGTAGACTAGCCAAAGGGGCAAGCCATCAATAACTTGGGCATAGGTGATTTCAACTTCTGGCAAGGACAGACATGCTCCAGCGAAATCAACGAAGACGAAGACATGACGATCACAGCAATCACAGCCCGAACAGCAATCAATACCTTTTAGCATGGTTCCAATCTGGCACTACGATTCTGCAGAGGTCGTCATCTTTTTTCGAATTATATATGAGCAGTCTAGGAAAAGAATGTCGATTCAAAACAATCCCTCAACGAAGCAAATAGGTGACGCAGAACATCGACAGTGTAAACTCTACAGTGTATATCGTTTTTTACACCTCATACTGTGTTGGGTTGCCTACTCATTTAATAATTAAATAAAAATAGAACCCCGGCACCATTTTCATCCCGTAGAAACGTTTCAACATTGAGAAAGACTCCGTAATTCGTAGTTACGTCAATATTCACGTGGGGCTTTTGCTGTGGCCCAGACAGCACGCCCTGCCCAAGTCAGGTACCGCCGCTGACTGAAACAAGGGCGCCTCTGACTGCGGCGTATGACCTGGTGCTCTCGGAAAGAACAGCCTGTTCCAAGACGTACGACAGCCCTCCGGTCGTGGATTTAGGCTTTCTAGGCACCCAGCAAAACGGACTGCATCGCATCCGAGGTGGCGCGAAGAAAAAATAGAAGGCGGGCAAATTGCGCAGCAAAGGGCGCCTTTCTCTACACAATATTTGCTCAACAGGCGTCATGCGAGTGCGAAGGTACGGAGTAAGATGTGATATTCGTATTATTCACGGCTCGTTTTGGAAGTTGCCTGAAAGCAAGACCCACGTAAGCTCCTTTGGCGCTGTTGCCCCCCCAGCCAAAGCTGCGCCAGCCATTCCAGCAGTTCCGAGGGTCGCTCTTGCCCGTGTGCCTGCTCCCCCCTCTCCCTTCGCACCGCCCTACGCCACCCAAAGCAGTCTAGCTCAGCCGCATCGCAACAGATTCGCAGGCTTTCGGACCAGTCAACGTGCCAACCAGCCGGTCAGCCACTGGTAAATACAGAGCAGAGCACTGTAGGCCAGGCAAGGCCAGACAGGACCCATACCGGAACCAGTCGTCAGCCATCCTCCACCACACCTTTTTCCCAAGCAAAACCACCGCTTTCTCTGGGTGCCCCCTGCCACCATCCAAAACAGCACAAACCATCACAACTTCACATCATCGCAGGAAGCAGAAACAAAGAGGGCGGCCAGATACAAATCCGCAACAGTCAGCAAGTGAATAAAGAGCGACAGCCCATTTCCCGCTGCGACAAAGACGAGCACAGGCTTGACTCTCTCTTCGCATTCGCATCGAACAAAACAAAGCGAGATCCACCGCCCGCCCCAACAAAAAGAAGACAGCTTGTCGTTATCCGGCTCGGAAGCGCTCGAGCGACATCGCAACCGTCAACCTCCCGCCACCGCGCACTCCCCCCCCTCTTTCTTCGAAAAGCTTGCCCAAGATGACGCTTAAGGAAGAGTTCGCGACAAGAAATTTCAGTGAGTCTTTGGCCGGGGAGGAAAGGAAAGGGGCGGCACAGACCGAGCTCCGGTGATCGCGATGGCGATGGACGAAGCTCTTGGGGCAGAGTGCTAACGACGCGGCATCAAAACAGGCATCTACGGACAATGGTACGTCTCTTACTACGATCGATTTTCCCCGAGCTGGATCTGCCCTCTTCCAACCTGCTGCTCCCCCGGTGCCATCCCCATTGCTCCCGATCGACGGGGGGCCCGCCCCATCCCGCGATGCCGGTCGCTCGCTGGTTCCAGGCAGACGGAAAACGCGGGATGCACATCCACGCACTCTCGTCTTGGCTTCTTTCTGAAGGATACCGTGATGCGAATCGACTGTGCCGGGCATCCGCGCGGTGCAGGTGGCAGTCGGAGGAGAAGAAACCCTAGCGGCAGGCAACAACAAAGACAACGAACAAAAACTCGAACACGAAGCTGACCTCCTTTCTCTCTTAGGCTCGGCATCCTGTCCATGATCCTGTGCTTTGCCCTCGGCATCGCCAACGTGTTTACCGTCCACGTGCTTATTATCGTATTTAGCGCCATCTGCCTGTACGTCGTCCCAATTCTCCCCCCCTTTCTAGTTTGTTGCTCTGCTGCTCTGCTGGTGCCTCGCCGCCGCTAACACCTCCTCCAGGGTCTGCTCGTTTATCATCCTGTTTGTCGAGGTTCCCCTGCTGCTGCGCATCTGCCCGACGTCGTCGTCGTTCGACGCCGCCATCCGCCGCGTATCGACCAACTACATGCGCGCCGCCGCCTACGGCATCATGGGGCTCATCCAGTGGCTCAGCATTCTGGGCGGGCGCACGAGCCTGATCGCGGCGGCCGTGTTCCTGACGCTCACGGGCATCTGCTACCTGTTGGCCGCCGTCCGCGGCCAGGCGTTCGTGGGCAGCAAGACGCTGGGCGGCGCGGGCGTGGCGCAGATGATTGTATGATTTTTGTCGGCGAGAGGATCACGACACCCAACGCCAGCAAAACGGGGAGCCCGCTCGCGTTCTTTCGAAAGCAAATAAATACGCGGTCGAACAGGGGGTCTCCTTTGTTGGAGGTCTCCTGGGGGCTCCCACGGGGCTCTCGTGCTGTGGGAAAAGGCGGGAAGATACCGAGTTACCGAGTTACCCAGACAGCATCGATTTCGATACTAGGGGAATGGCGACGAGACTATTCGATACCAACACTCGGCGACGACAGAGGTTGACGAAGAGTGCGAAGTGGAGGCGCAAGACGAGACGCAGAGATGGTGATGTGAAGTGGCGAAGTGGGCGAGGAACGAGAACGGGGGAAGTTCTCGATTGCCTTTTTTCTTATTTTTGTTAGCGGTCTCCCTTCCGGAACCCTTGCGCGCAAAAGGGAGACGGGCGAGGGCCGCGGCTCCCTCCGCGCCGTTCTTCTCTCCTGTGTTTTGTCCTGTGCATCATATCTTTTATTTTTATGTTCGGGTTTGGTACTGGCGTCTAGAGGACTTTTTCTTTTTTTCGTTTTCCGTCCTTGTCTTGGTTCCGTTGTTTTTCATTCCTAGTTGCGGACAAAAAAAGAATTAAGACATCTTTCCTTCCTCTCCTTTCCTTCTCGATGCTACGCACCAGTCTCCATGTTCTGAAGGACTGTCAACCTCAGGCACGAGGTCTACGATGATGTCATCCTGTCGTTTGGCGCTTCACCTGTATTGGCGGAGGGAGGGGACGGGGCAGGGGAAGCTGTCGGTCCGTCGGCCAGGCAAGGTCAGGTCGGGTAGCACGAGGATTGACAAGCGAGCAAGTGTCGGCTGCGTGCAGGTCACGATGACTCAAAAAGAAAACAAGGGGAGGCACCTCGGCATGGCAGCTGTTTGCAAAGCTAGCTTGTACTTGGACGAGAGCAGCTACGAGCACGTAGGCGTGACCATCATCGTCATCGCTAGCTCTCGTAGGGTGCGCCTCTCGGCTCTCGGAAGAGGCGCCGATCCAAAAATAAAGGCTACGAATATGGAGACGACGCATCTCTAACCGTCACCAGACATTGGGACAGCTCCACCAGCTCGCCAGCTCGCCAGCTCGCAAAGCTTGCACAGCTCCCTCTTTTCCCAGTGCACTGCCAACGGTCGCCTGCTTTGCTTTGCCAAAACGGTTCTTCTGTTGGGGGTGGAGAAAGTTACAGAAGACGGACAAACGCGTCTAAGGGAAACGACCTGCTCCTTTCGTCTCGTTTTCCCTCTCTTATCTCTCGTGCGGTGCTGGTGGGAAGTCGCAGGCGAAAGGGGGAGCAGCAAAATACGGCTATTGGCGGCAGATCGCAAATAGTATGGGGATCGTGAAAATATGAGTCTGCAGCTAGCTGCCGGCCGCATAAAAAGAGGCAGGTAGCACATATGTTAATACGGCGCATCCGAGAGAAGGTAAAAATACCAGTCGTCGCACAGCCGCAACTGTCGCACAGTGGGAGGCCCAGAGGGCTGGCCTGGCCTGGCCAGGGCGGAGGAGGAGGAGAAAGGAGGGGCCTTTTTTGTCAAAGGGGGAAAGTTAGGCGCTCGTGATGCTAAAATTTTCCGGCTAACTCGTGCGAACTGTTTTCCCCTTTCGAGAAGGTCGCCTGGGTTTCTGTTCCTCTTTCCTTTCCCCGCCTGGCGCAGAGTCACGCACAGCTGCGGTTTCTAGAACAAATTTTCCCTCTTTCCCGTACCCGGACGAGTAGCAGCAGAATAGGCGCCTTGCTGTTGTATTGGTAGCCGCTCACGGACTCCGTAGAATGTTGGTGATTTGTAGAAGGAACGGCCAATGCTCTCCAGGGGGAGCACTTCTCTGACAGAGCTGAGACCGCTCAGGGGTCCATGACGTGTGTCTTATTTTTTTGTTTTCGAGACTCGTTTTCTGGCCTCTCTTTCTGTCGATTCCACAATTTTACCGTTCTGCGAGTACGTAAGGGGCAGGTCCAGCCAATCTGTCTGTCGATCGAGATCGTCTTTATTATTTTATTATTATTTTTATTATTATTTTTTGGTTCTGCGGTGTTGCGTGTTTGTCTTCGTTCCTTCCGTTTCAGCGGCGAGTCACGCACGCCATCGTGCATGGCCTTTTGCCTTGTGTCCTACCACGCCTGCAGTTTCTGTCGTGTCCTTGTGTCCTTTCTTGTATCGTTGTTTCTGCTCTCCCTTCCGACCATTGCTTCTTTGCATTCGCTCTTTCCGTTCTCCTCCCGTCCTGTCAATCAATGTCGTCATCCCTGTCGAAAAAGCCACAATTTGCAGTCTGCTGTCTTCTGTCTGTTGTTTGCAGGGACCTTGTCCACTTATTTTGATCCCTTTTTCGGCTCTTGGGGACTCTCTCTCTCTCTCGCCCGGCCTATTTGCCTGCTCTTTTTTTAGTGCCGACTATTCCTGTTCTTGACTGATTTTTATGGATTTTTATGGAGCAAATGACAATGCACGGCGACCTCTCTCACTCAGCTCCCCAATATGGAAAATAATAATCAAATAAAATGTAATAAAAAAGGTCCCAACAGCGCCCTTTTCCACGCGGATTCCAGGCGCAGCTTCGCCACTGGAAAAAAAGAACTCGCAGCGTCGTATATGCGCGCAAGACAAAAAAAAAAGACAAAAAAAAAAAGAAGACAAAAAACTCGCTCATACGGAGTAGACCGCCGGCGAAAATGCAGAAGAAGCACAAGAAAGGACAAGAAAGAACCAGCGTGGAAATGCAGCCCCGCTCATTCGCCCTTGGAACGACGCCCGTATCAACACGGCGCGCGGAGATGGGAGCCGGTGCATGGCACTATGCCGCAAGCGATGAAGGTAGCCACGGCGGAGGGGGAGCAGCGAAACGACGGAGAAGAGATTGCGGCTTTGCAGGTTTCTTTGTTTTCTCCCTGGACCACTTCCCGTATTATCTCAAGAGCAGTCTTCGCCCTTCGCCCAGCCGTTGAGCTGCGCACAGTGTCCGCAACATGCGTTTCGTTTTCCGTTCTCGTTCGGGTTTGTTTCTCTTGGCAACGGTCCTGGGGGCGTTGAGCTGTCCTCTTCGAATGCCGTCGCGTGGGCAGCAGCCCAGACCCGAACTTGGCTTCTGCCGTCAGCTATCTTCGCTGTCCTTTCCCGCCTCCGCGAACCCTCTCTCCTCAGCTCTGTTGCCCCTCAACACTTTCTTGGACCGTACGAGTAGTTTGTTCCCAGTCAGCAGTGCGCAGTAGTTTAGCGCAGAGTCTGCAGGTGGTTGTCGGGGTGTCAAGCGGCCACGAGATGCGACGCACGGAGCAATACGCGTACGAGCACGGCATGCAATTGATCATGAGCTTCGGCAAGCAGAGCGAGCAGAGACAAAGAGGAGACGCAAGAAAACGCCTGCATGTTCTGGAATGCCCTCCCGCAGCTCTGCACCCACCCGCTGGATCACCAGCCCCCATCGTGCGCGGTACTCGCACACCGCAGCGGGCTAGCCTGCCCCGTAGTGTTCGTCCAGGTGCTCCGTACTCCATAGGAACAGAGCGCCATAAAAACTCTTTTTATGGATTCCGTCGATTTTGGGGATTTTTGGCATGGTCACGCGGTGGAGACACCGACGCCCACGCCGTCCTTTTGTGGAGGCGGTGGACAAGGCATGGGCATGTAAGCGTAATGGGGAGGGGGGGAAAACCTGTACATGCATGGGACCCGGGACGATGATGCTATTGGGTTCTCGTTCTGTTTCTCGTTTTTCTGCTTCTTTCGTGGAGCTCGGAGCTCGTGAAGCTCGTCCGCCGGGCAACACGTCGAATTGGTGTTCGAGACAGCCACGACCGCCTCGTCCTCTTCCCGATTGCAGCCCAACAATTGCCGCTTGGGCTCGTCTGGAGGCACGGGAGCAGAACGTGGAGCAGCTCTGTGCTCCGTGAGGTTGGCGAGCTGGAAAAGACGGTCAGGTCGAGTCGCGGAGAGCTGCGTGCACAGTGCCTCGTGGGCGCCCGCTATTGCTCGCACTGCTCGCCCTGCGGCTATGGGGAAGGCCCACTTGGGCCAATGCCTGGAGCGGCCGGTAGAGGTACGGGGCGGTACTGCGACGTCATAGAGACTGGCCGTCGATGCGCAGTACCCCAATGTACTCGTACCGCCGTACCTGATGGCCCAGCTAATGACGAGCGAGGTATTTGGCCACCGCCGTGTCTGACGCATTTCGCCGGCGATTCTAGTGGTCTGTCGCTGCTTCCGTTTCCACCCCCTCGCCTGGCCGTATAAGACAGGTACGGTGCATGTAAAATCCTGGCTACGGTGCTCCTTCCATCTGGCATCATCACCAGGCTCTGCTTTTCCTCTTCTCTTCCTTCTTTTCCTCTCGCCATCGTTTGCAGTTTTTGCATTTCTGTACCCTCACCACTCCTCGAATCTGTGCTGCAAGCCCCTCGCTACTCGCGCAAGCAGCACCCTCCACCGCATTACACCCTCTTTACCGAGTATCTCGAGGTAAGCAACCAGCATCGGACGGGTCTGCGATCTCGTCTTCGATCTCGTCTTTCAATCTCGTTTTTGCACCCTCTCCCCTTGCTTCTTTGGCCTCATCGTTTGTTTTTGCCCTTGACCGTGTCGTGAGCATCGCGTGTTTTTGATCCTCCCTCTCGTCCTCCTCCGACATCGTCGTCTTATCTGCACCAATTCGCCAATCCTGCCCCCGTCCTCCTCCTCTGCAACCACCCCGTGTTCACAGCTGCATCCGCCACTCGCCTGCTGCCGCCTGCTGCCGCCTCCCTTCGTCCTGCGCTCTGCGCGCCCATCGTGGAACTCTGCCCAGGCCTTCGGCCCTTCTCCAGGTCGGCTTCCGTCTTCGGCGTCGCACAAGAGAAGAGCCATTGGGCGCGAGAAAGAAACGGGGGCAGGGGGGCAGAGCACAGGACGGGACGGGGCGGTAGGTAGCTGCAATGGCAGCCGGCTTCATCCTCTCGTCTGGTTTCTGGTGTCGGGCTCGCTTCTCTTATGCGCGCGTGCGCTAGCTTCTTTCTTATTTGTTGTCCCTCTCGACTGTCATCGTGTTCCCCGGAATGCATCTCCTATCTGGCTCCCCCCCCTTTCAGCTTGCTCTCTTCCTTATCAGACGCCGTTTCTCCCTCTGCCTTACGCCAACCAGCCTCTCGCCCCAGTCTCGGCGCCCCGTTATCTTCTATCTAGATTGCCTCGCGTTGTCGGGCTCGTCACCTCGCTGCGGCTTCATGCATGGGTTTCACATGCTCTGGCCCCAACAGATCTGCCTTGCTCGCGCCGTCTCCGCCAGTCACCAGTCATTCCATTGCTGTCGTCTCTCCTGCCCCCCCCCCCCCCTTTCCCCTTCCCCTGCCGCAGCTTTGACCCGCATGCCGTGTCGGGCACACTTATCTGTTTGCATGTACTCCGTACCGGGGGCTGGACCAGCTCTCTGCATTGGCTGAGCCAGATTCGTGTCTTTCCTCGCTCTTACTTCTATCGGCATTTTGCCTCTTCTTGCTCACCGTAACTTTGTCTCTGTTATCATATCACGCACCTTATCACATCATTGATTTTTTGTTGACTGCATTCCTACCCTCTTTTTTTTTATACCGCTGTCTCTCTTTACTCCTCCAGCGTCATATATGGCCCGCTCCCAATCTCGCTATCGGCCAGTTCTGCGAGCATTCTGAGCAAAGCCTGCAGGGCTCTGTTTGCGTTCTGCGCCCCAGTCTTCTCCATACTGACTCGCTATTCTTTTCTCAGTCGTCTAGAAGCTTTAAGCAGCTCATTGCATCTGTTTCTTTTTATCTTTTTCCCTATATTTCACAGCGACAATGTCAGCCACAACGCAAGCACCGATCGTGCCTCCGCGCCCGACGAAGGCTCAAGACACGCCCAGAATCCCGCCGCGCCCCATCCACCGCGCCGTCGAACGCTCTCTCTCTCCCAGCCGCGACCGATTTGCCCCGTCGCCGTTAAACGACACCCTCCTTTCAAAAAGCCCGAACAAGGCCTACTTCAGCAATGGCCACTCGCTCCTGTCTGCCGATCCTATCGACCGGGCCGGCTCCGTTGACCTCCCCTCCCTCGGCGAGGAGGGCATAGAATACGCCGTCGTGGCCGAGGAGTTCAGCGCCACCAGGTCACAATCGGGCAGCAGCCGTGCGGCATCGCCTGAGCACACCCGCACCGTGGGCGATGACATCAAGCTGCACGCCCCGAAGCCGTCCCTCCCTGCCATTAGTGCCAAGCAGCGTGTGGCCGCCGTCACCCGCACCGACAGCGAAAAGGCTGCGTCGTTCGGCATTGGAGAGTCTGGCCGCGACAGCACCAAGAAGAAGGGCAGCACCACGAGCCAAGAACTGTCCTCCAACGAAGAGGGCATCGACGACGACGAGCAGGGCATTCCTGAGATCGGCCGCCAAGTCCCCATGTACCCCAATGCCGGCGACGTCCAGGCGCCCTCTCCGGCCCCGAGCGCCACTTCCGCCGACGGTCCCAAGAAGCACCATAACCGCAAGAAGAGTGCGCGCGGCTTTGGCGAGCTCCCCCCTGGCAGCTACGGCCTTCACGGCCACGGCGTGATTCCCTCGGACAGATTAGAGCAGGCATACTACGGCAAGCACCCGGAGCTTGCTGAGAAAGAGCACACGCCGCATCACTCAGATCGCGCGCAAGATTTTTCCTTGCCGAGCGCCGATCTCAACAAGATTGTGCGCGAGACTGCGAGCCGCAACACTGGACTTGGTAAGTAAAAAGAATGCGATGCTGCTGAGCAGCCTTTGGCTGCAGAAGGAAAAGAAGAAAGACCCCATATCTTCCCAGACGTGGGGATTTGCAGTGCATGACATGCACATTTTCCCGCTTTGTACCGGCGCTAACTGGCGTTTGCAGCCACCCACGACATAGCTGGCACCCCCAGCGAACAGGTTGGCTGGCAGGCTATTGACGAATCGACGTCCCGCCCCGCATCTGTCGCGCCCAAGGGGAAGTCTCACAGTTTCGGCAGCCAATCCTCTGCCGCGACGTCTGTTCCGAAGAGCGCAGCCCCCGAAATTTCCTTCTCTGCGCCCGACGAGCCCGAATCTGATGTCATCCACGTCGACGAGCCAAACAGCCGCCGCAAGAGTGTCATGTTCAGCGAGGAGGAGTCGCCAGAACTAGAATACGAAAGCGAGGCGCCCATTCTTGCAGAAGACGAAGTCGCCAAAGACCCGTCCCCCTACGAGTACCAGCCTGCCGTCGAGCCTGCATTTGAGCGTCGCCTGAGTTCTTTCGACGGCGAGGAGGGGTCTAGCCGGCCCTCGAGCCTCCCGTCAAGTCGCCCGTCAAGCCGCCCCGCCAGCATTTACCGCAATTCGCACATTCCCGAGGAATCCGCGATTGCCGAGGACAAGGCGGAAGAGGAATACGAGCCATTATTCAAGGACGACGAGAAGAAAGCCAGCAAGGCTGCTTCGATCTCGTCCAAGTCGCTCACGGGCGAGGACGCTGCGAACCGATTCCCCAGTCGCGACATCTGGGAAGACGCCCCGAGCAGCGCCCACTACACTGCCGAAGTCTCGACTCCGGATATGCCGAGCCAGCAAATTGGAGAGGAGGGAGAGTTCACCGGCGGCCGCTCTCTCTCGGACGTCCCGTCTCGCAGCGGAGAGACCCCCGCGCAGGCCTTTGCCCGGCACCAGGAGGAGCTTGCCGAGAAGGAGCTGCAGGGAGCGGACTCGTTCGCCGAGAACCGGAAGCCGAAACCTACCTCGTGGGCCCTGCAGCAGCCCCACCTGGCCAAAGAAGTTCTCGCAGCCGCAGGCAGCACCCCTGCCTCCGCCAGCCCTTCAGGCAGCTCGGGCAGTGCTAGCAGCAGTCGCCGGCCGGCAATGGCACAGCGGTTTCCCAGTCGCGACGTCTGGGAGGACGCGCCGGAGAGCCTGCAGCTTCACACAGTCGTCTCAAATCCTCAGCAGGACGAGGTGTCGTCCCCCGCTGACGCGGCAAAACCAGAAATCCCGCAGAGACCGGTCAGAAAATTGACAGACCCCTCGGAGAAGGCCGTCCCGGCTGTCCCGAGCCGCCCGAAGCCGAAGACGGCCGGTGCTTCCGAGGAAGATGTCCACAGCCAAACAAAACCTGCCATCCCTGACAGGCCCAAGCCGAACGTTCCCGCTCGGCCCGTGCGGCAGCAGATCCCCAGCGCGGACCAGGAGCCCGAGTCCGTTCCTCGGTCCAAGCCTGCGGTGCCGGCGCGTCCTTTCGGTGGCAAGATCGCACAGCTGCAGGCCACTTTCATGTCAGACCTGAACAAGAAGCTGAAGATCGGACCACAGGCACCTAAGAAGGAAGAGACGGCAGATGCGGCCGAAGAAGCCGCCGAGCCGGTCGAAAAGGCCCCGCTCGTCGACGCTCGGAAGGGCCGTGCTCGCGGTCCCCAGAGACGTGCGCCGCGGTCCAGCCCCAGCCCTGCTGCTGCCGCTGCTGCCACCGCCGCACCCTCTTCCGCCCCGGTGTCCCTCGGCTTCTCAACAACCACAACGCTGTACAGCATCGACCCCGAGGAGGGCATTCTGAGCGTCTCTGGAGGCAAGGCAGTGTCGCAGACCCCGGAGGTTGAGGCACAGGCTGAGGAGGTTGTTGCGGAAGAGAAAGAAGAGGAGGCCGAGGCTGACGAGAAGGTCGAGACGACGGAGAAGACCAAGACGCTCGCCACGAATACGGCCGGCGAGACTCTGGTTGAGGCCAAGGTCGAGGCAAGCCCGTCAGATGACGACGCGGTGGAACCGATAGCCGTGGATGAGAACGCTGCCAAGAACTAGGCGTTGTTCACGTTCCTTTTTATTGTCTTCCTTCTTTTTTTGTTCTTCTTTTCTTCCTGTTCGTCTTCTTGTCCGTCTTCTTGTTAGCTCGTTTCAAACTACTTGAGAAAATAACAAAAAAGGGGAGAGAGAGAGGAAGAGAGAGAGAGAGAGACAAGAGGGGGAGAGAGGATGACGGGGATGACAGTGACGGTTTGGCAGGGTTTTTCTGCTTCGGCAAGTCGGCCCTGTATTTTATTTTTTTTATTACTCATTCTTCGCTTTGTTTTTTTTTCTTCTTGCTTTCAATGACTCCAACATGCGTTGCTCATTTTTATCGAACTTGGTGTCTGCGTCTTTCTTCTATGCTCCTGCATATAAAGAAGACTTCCCACATCATTCGCGTCACGAGATGCGTTGATCCAGCTCTCGGCTCTTTTTTTTAATCTTGCATCTTTGTTATTTTTTGTTTTTGTTATTTTTTTTTCTTGTTTTCAGCATAGTAAATAGGTTATCGGTCGGTTCACAACACAAAACGCTTAGGACGAGCATTGTGCAAAAACCTCCTCCCCACCCCCCCCCAACGACGCATTGTTCGCGGGCTCGATCCGCAGGTTCGCGGATTCGTGAACTGCTGCAAGCGTCGCCTCTCTCCTTGATGATTGAGGGGCCATAAATAATATCAAAGCATCATTCACATATGTTCAGAACGTTTTCTCCTGTGGTGTCAATTTTTGGCATGTCGTGATCAGTCTCTTTCTTCTCGTCTCACGACAGACAACATTCGGCCATTACAAAAACGTTTATACGACTTGTAGCTTTTCAGAAGGAGCTCACAGGAGGTTCCCAATTTCATTTCGTTTTACCGACGCCCAGAAGAACAACTCCGCTCGTGGAGAGAGAGAGCAGCCATCAAAAAAAAAGTCTAGTCAATGTGAACCAACAATAAAAAGGAGAGAGAAAACAAAAACGTCGTTGTTCTCATTAATGAAAAAAAAAATGCCGAAAACACCAGAGAACGCTCAAAAAAAAACCCACTTTTCTGATCATTCGTCTCCCAATGCCAATGCAAAACTGGGTTTCCTTTTTTTTCTGTCGCCCCCCTCATATAATAATCAGCTCGTCCTCATCGTCCTCGTTCAGGGCGCCGTCGCCCGCCGCCATGCCAAAACCCGTCGTCCCCAGGCTCTCCCGCCCGGCCTCGCGGATGCCCTTGTCCCCGAGCAGGAACCGCGTCTTCTTGCGGACGGGCGAGCGCTCTGGCGGCGGCGGGAGGACGGGTGTGGACGAGGCAGACGATCCCCCGCCCGCTGCTGCTGTCCTTGTCCCTGCCGCCGCTGCGGCAGCAGCGGCCGCCCGCTTGAACCCGTTCTCGATCGTCAGGTTGGACGCCAGCTTCTCCCCGTCCTTCATGCGGCCCAGCTTCGCCGAGAGACTCGAGCCCCAGCCGAGGCCGCCGGCGCGACTGCCCCCCGTGGCGGCCTGGGATCCTGTTTCGGCACCTCCATTGGCCGTGCTGGACGACAGCGACGACTGCGGCCGCTTGCGCTTAGCGGGGCCGAGATGGACGACGGGCGCTGCGGACTCGGCCCGGTCGAGGCTGGGGGAGTTGCTGCTGATGCCGAGGCCGCCGCCGCCGCCAGTACGTCTTGACGCAATCGACGCCAGCAGGCTGGCCCGCGATGCGGCGGCCTGGTCGGCCGCGGACCCGATGGTCGTCGCGGATGACGACGTGGACAGCTGCGAGTGGGACGACCGCGTGGTGGCGGCAGTCGAGGAGGACGTGGTGGACTCGGACGTCGAGCCGGCGGACGCCTTCTTCGGCTTTGACGATGACGACGACGTTGCCGACTGTGACTCCCGCGCTGCTACTGCTAGCTTCATGTAGTCCCGCCCCGCCCCGGACCCGATCTCGCCCAGCTTGCGCGCAATGTCCGACTCGCGCTCCTTGGCGGCCAGCCGCCGCTTGATGCCCTCCTGGCGCTCGACCTTGTCCGCGTAGCCGCCGCCCAGCGCGTCGCCGTCGATGAGCGAGCTCGCGCTGGCGCCCTGGCCCGCGACGTACCACTGGCTCTGGGCGAAGCGGTCGTAGCCCGAGTTGGCCCGGGCGCCGCCGCCGCCTCGTCCCCCGCGGCCGCCGCCGCGGCCGCCACGAGACGGTGCCCTCCCGTTGCTGTCGGCGGAGCCGAACCCGGCGGCGCCGTTGATCTCGTTGCGCGTCGCGCGCATCTTCTTGACGGCCTCGCTCGTGTGGAACTCGCAGTACTCGGTGCGCTTGGCGTTGACCCAGGCGCTGCAGAGCTGGCCGTCGCGCTTGACCGACTTGCAGTAGCCGATGTCGCGCGCCGTGCCGATCTCCAGGATCGTGTCCTCGTCCGAGTTGATCACGAGGCTCCACTTGCCCGTGTCGTGGCGCCCGGGGGGGGGCGGCATGATGCCCGGGTTGAGGATGGCCACGACGGTGCCCGTCGTGAGCTTCCAGAAGCGGTCGAAGCCGGACTTGAAGAGGAACAGGTCGATCTGGTACGTCAGGTCGACGAGCGTCAGCACCATGTACTTGCCGCGGTCGCCGCCGTCCTGCTTCTTCGCGGCGCCGCCAGGAGGACCCGTGCCGCTGCTGCTGTTGCTGCTCCCTCCCACGGGCTTGTGCGCCCGCGGGTCGGACTTCTCCGCGACGATGGCCAGGACGACGACGTCCGTCTCGACGTCCGGCAGCTCAAAGTTGGGCGCCTTGACCTCGCGGAGCAGGTCCTGGATCGCATACGCCGTCTTGCCGGTCACGGAGCGCGCCACCACGGAATGGGGCAGAATGCGGCGGGACAGGTGGAAGCCGCTGTACGGCTCAAACGACGCCGCGTCGGACGTCGCCTCGCCGCCGCCGGCAGCATTAGCATTGCCTCCGCCTGCGCTGTCGGCTGTTGGCGCCGTGTTCTCGTCGGCGTATTTTGATCGGATGTTGGGCGTCGTGTTGCTACGGCGCAGCAGCGTGCCACCGCCGCCACCACCACCACCGCGCCCACCTTCGGCGGCCGCCGGCCGTCTGCCAGAGACAGCAGCCAAGATGTCGTCCCGGCTGTACCGCTGGGGGCCCTCGGCGACGACGGGGATGTCGACGGCTGTCGACTTGTACTGGGCCATCTCGTCCTGGCCCACGGCAAACGCGGACGTCCGCAGCTTCTGGATCCGCTCCGACTTGTCCTGGCGCGCGAGCTCCTGGGTGCGCGCAGCCGCCAGCCGCTCGTTGAAGCTGGGCGGCCCAGGCGCCTGCTCTCTCTGCGATGAGGATGATGAGGACGCCCCCCCTCCTCCCACGACGCTCGAGCTGCTGGCGCTGCCCGTCAGTCCTCGCCGGAACGCCGCCGGCGGCCGCTTGAGCGACACGTCCTGCCCCCGCAGCCCCTTGTCGATCCCGAGCAGCACCCTCTTGGGCGACTTGAACACCGCCGTCTCTGCCACCGACTGGGCCCGCCGCACGGGCGAGGCCGGCACCTCGATGGTGCTGCGCTGTGGTGATCGGGGATTGTGCAGCGTGGCGGCGCCTCCTGCCGCCGGTCGTGCAGAACCCGGTGTCGATCTGGCCGATGCTGATGCTGCACCGGCCGCGGCCGCCGACTTCTGTGCCTTTGCGGCCTGCAGTTTTTTCAACCGGAGCTTGGCCTGGATCTCCTGCAGCTTCAATTGCAATGTCTCCTCGTCTTCCTCCTCCTCCTCTTCGCCGCCGTCAATGTCCATGTCCCCGAGTCCGTGGCTGCCGGCCCGCCGTGTGCGAAGGGGCGAGGGCGATGTCCTTGACGCCTCTAGCCGTCGTAGCCGGGCACGGCCGCCGGGTGTGCTGAGGAGGACTTCGTGGGGAGATCGCGGAGGCCACTGGGCCTCTTCTGCCGGCGGTTCTGGCAAGCCTTCACGTTAGTCCAGGATCCCAGCCGCTATGAGGACACTGGGCAATCTGTAAGGCACTCACTCGGCAGCATATCTTTATCGACGTTCCGTCCTCCTATGGACAGCCCTGATACAACAAAAGAGAAGAAAAGAGGAAGCAAAGGTCAAAAGGGTGAAGAGCTAAGGGGGGCTCATAGCCCGGAAAAGATGAAGAAGGGTGAAGACGGCACGGTCTAGGGTCACCATTGACAGAGCAGAGGACACCAGAGCCTTTCGGGAAGGGATAGAAATTGAGGTTGAGGAGAGAAAAGAGTGCGTTGTTTACCCTTTGCTTCTCCCCGGGACGCCAGGCGGCATGGGAGAGCAAGGGTGTTTCGGTGCGTCTGCAATGGGTCGTGTCTGGTACTATAGCAGCCCGGAGATGGTGTGTGGCACGACGTCGGGCGGGATCGAGAGGCAGAGGGCGGGAGAGGGGGTGGCAATATACGCAGCAGTAGCAAAGAAGCAAGAATAGAGACAGGGCCGAAGCAGAGCAAAAAGAGCCAAAAGACAACGGCGAGCTATGACGCAGATCGCTCGAGAGCAGACGAGCTGAGAAACGGCTGGCCGTGGGGTGGGCAGCGTGCGCCGGGGAGAGAAAATAAAACACGCCCTCTCAAGCCAGATCGTATCGAGTGTGGCTTATCGGCAGACGATAGAGGGCGGCTAGGTGGAGCGGAGCGGTCTCGTTGGCTGAAGACGGTGAAGTGCAAAAAAACAGCTTCCAGAAACCGAGAATGGGGCACCACCCCGATAATTGCGACGCGTTCTAGACGCGTCCCGCAACGGCGCGACGCGCCACGCTTATGTAATGCCAATATATGGGCGATTCTCACACGCCGTGACAAGCAAAGGGTCTCGATACAGCTTCCACAATCCATCCAGACGATGCAGTGATCCTCTCAAGAAGCCAATTCGCATAGTCGGCTTTCGTTTCGAGCGCCACATCGCACAATGCCTCCCCGAACGACGCGCAACACGCGGTCAAAAGGCGCCGCCTCCAAGGGCGATGCCGCCTCGACGGCGGCCGCAGCGTCGTCGAAATACACGCTCGACGCCGAGAGCGCCAACCCGCCGCGGCTGTTCGTGCTGCCCACGAAGGCGACCGCAGACGCCCGCATCGTCACGCTGCCACATCCGCGGTATGCCGCGAAGCCGACACGGTATCTCGTGTGCCCAGAGACGGGCGTCTACGAGTTCACGCAGATCGCCAGCCCCAAGACGACGCCGCGCAGCTGGCTGATCACCAGCGACAAGGCAGCGACAGCAGCACCAACAGAGGAAACGCCAGCTTCAGCAGAGGAAAAGACACAAGACGAGTCGACCGAATCGAGCAACGCCTCGCCAGACACCCCGACCCCCGGCTTCTCGCCGCACACCACCCAGGACGCCGACCTCTTCGTGGCCACCGCCGTCGACCCGCTGTTCCTGGTCCTGCCCGCGCTCGCCGCCGACCCGTCGTCTTCGGGATCCGCGTCGCCGTCGTCGCGGCCCAGGACCGGGGGGAAGCGCATGTTCCTGACGGCCGACGACCACTTCGACGCGCTGCAGCAGGAGGGGGGGTCGCACCTCGCGGAGCTGCTGCGGCACCAGCCGTCGGTGGCGGCCCTCTTCACGGCGCGCATGGCGGCCGTCTGCGACACGGTGGCGGCCGGCGACGAGGCCATGTTCCGGCTCAACGAGGACAAGCTGCTGCTGGCGCTGCTGGCCAAGGCGCGGCGCGCGAGCGAGCACCTGCCGGCGAGCCTCGCGGGCAAGTTCGTGGCCAAGGCGCTGGAGGCGCCCGTGCTGAGCGTGCGGAGCAGCCAGGGGACGGCGGCGGCGGCGGCGGCGTCGGCGAGCAGCGTGTCGACGCCGCTGTCGACGGCCGAGTCGTTTGACTCGGGCGCCGAGTCCGTGTCCACCTCGACCAGCTTTGCGTCCGAAGCGTCATCAGCCTCGACGGCCGCCACGTCCGTCGCCGCCGACGCCGCCGACGACGTCGTCCGCGCCGCGATGCAGGCGCCCGACGAGGTGGCCGCGCTGCAGCGGCTGCGCGTGGCGTTCCAGTTCATCTGCTCGCGGTACGTGCCGCCGGCGGTGGCGGCCGCCCTGCACGAGAATCTGCGGGGGGGCGGCGGCGGCGTCGACTTTGCGCCGCTCGACGCGTACCTGGCGAAGCTGGCGGCGCTGCGGCAGGAGGCGGCGCTGGCGCGGTCGGCGGCGATGGACTACGCGGGGGGGCGGAAGCACGGGCTGGGGGACGACGAGGACGGCGACGACCGGGCCGAGAAGCGGCGGAAGCAGCAGGAGGACGAGAAGCGCAAGAAGGCGGGCGAGAGCCGGGGCGTGCGGGACCTGAAGAAGGTGAACGTGAGCGGGATGAAGAAGCTGAGCGCGTTCTTCAAGAAGGTGTAGGGGGGAAGGAGGTGGATGGTAGGGAAGAAACAACAGGGCTGGATAACATGGTCGTCAGGCGTCAACGGGATATACGAAACAGGATATGCACTCTGGTCTTTTTTTTTGGTAAATTGGTAATTGCAAATTGGTAATTGCTCATCAAATCATTAATATTTTTTTATTTGCCCTTGCTTTTCCCATCAACGTACGCCACGCCCTCCGGCCCTCGCTCCTCGTGCCGTGCCGAAGCCGCGGCCAATGTTAGATTCGCTGCGCGCGCCGTACGAGCTGCCGGTGCTCGTGCTGTTGCTCCGGGCCAGGCCGCTTATGCCGGTCGTCGTCCCGCTGGTGCCGCCGCCGCCTCGACTGCTTGCTCCTCCTCTGCCGACTCGTGCTGTGCCGTACGTCGTTCCTGTCCGCCCCACCCGGCTGCTGCCGCGCAGCCCGCCTCGCACGCCGCCGCGCCCGGCCCTTCCTGCGGACGAAGACGAAGAAGACGACGCCGCGACCAGCCGCCGCCGGTCGTCCTCCTCGGCCTTCCGCTTCGCCTCGTCGCGCCGCCGCTGCGCGTCGGCGGCGCGCCGCTCGGCCTCCTGCTGGCGCTGCAGGGCCTCGGCCTCGAGGTCGTGCAGGTCCTGCGTGGCGCCCTTCCATTCGGGGTCGAGCAGCAGGCGCTGGCTGTGCTCGGTCTGCGACAGCAGGCGCGTCCAGGTGCTGAGCAGGGCGGACGCGTTGCCGACGGTCTGGGCGACGGTCCGCATGTTCCCCCGCGACTGCTCGAGCGTGCCGATGACGCCCTCGATGACCTGGTTGATCTGGCGCACGCCGTCGAGCTCGCGCTGCAGGGCGGCGTCGCGGGCCTCCTCGGCATCAAAGGGATGCGGTTGTGGTTGTTGCTGCTGCTGCTGCTGCTGCGTGCCCCTCTGCGGTGTTCGCTGGGGCGTCTTGCCGCCCGTCGGCGTCTTGGGGGTCTTGGGCCGGTCGTCCCGGGCGTAGTAGGCGGCGGGCTCCTTGACGGACGACGAGGAGAAGAGGTCGGAGCTGTCCATTGTGGGCGTGTTCGGGTACTCTTGTCGTCTCGTTGTCTCGTTGTCTCAATATCTCCGTCTCCCTCGGTCCCAAGGGCATGTGGCGTCGTGGAAATGCTGCCCGAAGATCTGTAACGGTCACCCCTTGCCCGCAGCCTAAGCCTTGCGAACCTGTTTTTGTCCGCCTGGGTCCGGATGACGTTTTGTTTTGTTTCGTCCCTCCCTTCGGTGGCCCTGTTTCATTCTTCGTCCTCTCGGCTGTTGGGCCCAGCGGGGCGAGGCTGCTTCTCTGTGTACGATGCCGCCCCCCCAAAGGTCCGTGATTGGCCTGCTCCAGGGATCTGTACACTAAAGCAGGCTAGCGCGTCAGGCCTGCGACGCGTGCCGCACGCGTCACTTTCGTCCCTCGCGGCCTTCTTTGCTGCATAAACATGCGCGAAAGCCGTCTTGCCCGCTGCAGGAAATTGGCCGCAGGTGGGGCTCCACTTAAACGTGCAGGAAGCGTTGTCCCCCCGTCCGGGCCCCCCTGCTCCACAGCGCACCAGCCTCTTCTGCAAAGGGGCCCCCGTGCGCCCTGGTGCACCGCAAAACGGCAGTCGAGCGTCCCCAGCCACCGAATTCCTCATTTTTTCCTCATTCCCGCCTTTCCACATCTCCTCTCCATCGTCGCCGCAACATCGCCAGTTTCCACCATCGCTGCTTTGCCCTGCTTTTCTGCATTCCTCTTTCTGTTTTGCGGACCTGCTCTGCGCATTCGCCGTCTTTTTACTGTTCATCCTTAGCCCGACACGCCTTATCCTGCTTAGTTCACGTTTCGGCTTCTCCCTTTGTTCGCCGCAGTCTAGACTCTCCAGAGAGCTCAAAACAGATCGGCAAAGCCAGGGCGGAAAACAACAACACGCTGCGCAGCGACCAGGACCTGCCCCCGACCGTTGGCCTCAAACACCGGCGTCTTGTGCCAACTTTGGTCCGGTGGTCTGGCCATTGCGGCCGTACGTCTCGACGTCTCTGACGGGAAACGCTCTGCTGCGTCGACTCGCTTCCCTTTTTTTTGCACCACTCCACGCCAACACCAGATTGAAGAGAGCGGCTCCCTGCTTTTCGTTTGTCGGTCGCGGCCCGTTCATTCACTTTCCTCGTCCTATTTGCTCTGCCCGCCACCATGGCCACCACACCGCGGGCTGCCGCTACACCCTCTCCTCCTCCTCACATCCACACGCCGCCAACACCACGACTGGGCTTTGCCGACTCCTGGGAGCCCTTTTCGCCGCGCAAGTCGTCTCGCCTCGCATCCAACGCCAAGGCCACTGCTGCTGCACGCACACCATCCCCTTCTGCCGCAACACGCCGCGCTGTCCGCCAGCTCCGCTCGCCGCGCCAGGCCAAGCAAACGCATCAACAACAACCGCGACAGCTCTCTCACCATCAAGACATCGCAGCGCTCTCGCCGGCGCCGACGCCGACGCCACGGAAAAAGAAGACGATGCCGTCCGCTCATTTCCTCAGCCCTGAGGATGCCCTGAAGGCCAGCAAAAAGGCGACAGGCGCCGCTTCTTCGGAGAGCAGCCACACCCGCATGGGCCTGGGCATGCTGCCGACGCCGGCCAAGACGCCGAGCAAGAAGTACCACGCCGCCTCGCAGAACGAGTCCAACATCGCGGCCATCGCGCGCAACCTGTTCCACACCGACGTCGACGAGGTCATGTCGTCGCCCAGCAAGAAGGCGACGCCCTCGCGAAAGCCCAAGAAGTACACGGGCTTCACGCTGGAGAGCTTCACGGTCGTCGAGGACGAGCAGCCCATCCCCATCTTCACCGACTCGCAGGACCGCGTGCCCGAGGCCGACGGCAGCGCCGAGAACCCCTTCTTTGGCGGCGGCGCTGCGGCCCCCACCTCTGCGTCGGAGCCCACGCGTCGCCGCAGCAAGCGCAACCACGTGTCGATCCCGGGCGAGGGCCGGCAGACGGTCGAGGACGCCACCCGTCGGGAAGATGGCCTGGTCTATGTTTTGTAAGTTCTTCAAGCTCCTTCGATTTTGTCATGATTATTTAAGTAGCAGCATGCTAACAAAACACAGCCGTGGAAAGAAGATCTTCCGCAAGTTCGAGGACAGCTCCGCAGCACAAGAGGAGGACATCCTCGAGGGCGCAGAGTCTGGGAAGCGGCTGACGAGATCCGCGATCAAGCCGCGCCTGCTGTTCCCCCGCGATCTCAGCGTGTCGGAGCCCACCAACGGCGGCACGACCGAGGACGAAGAGGAGGCGGTGACCGACATTGAGGACCACAACCTGCACGAGACGGACGCCGACGAAGAAGAAGAAGAGGCAGAAGAGCCGCTCGGCACGCCAGCCGACCTCGTCGACGACAAGGCACCCAACACGCCGCCCAACGCGCCCCGCTTTGCGCCCGCGTCGCCGCCCGTCACGGGGCGGGCCACGCGGGCGGGCCAGAAGGCCGCCGAGGAGCAGACGCCCATCAAGGCCAGCGGGCGCGCGACGAAGAAGCGCAGCCCCTTTGACGGCTGGCGGCAGACCAAGAGCAGTGCGCCCGCAGCAGCGGCTGGCCACAAGCGTCCGGCGGACGAGCTGGGCTCCGCGGTGCCGGCAGGAGAGGCCAAGCGGAGTCGCTCGTAGGGCGGCCCGCGGTTGGTCTCTTCGCACTTGGTTTTCAAAACATGATGTTTACTGGCAATTCTTCTCTTTTTTTTTTGTGACGACGGCGTTGGAATGGCACTGGACACAGCGAAGGCATGGAGAGGACTCTGAAAGATGGTCCCCGTATCTTATCACTTAAACTTTCATAACTTTACACACTTTTTTTGTTTCTTCACTTCTTTTGTCTACTTTCTTTCTCTCTTTCTTACTTCTCTCTTTTTTTATCTATCGGGCAGACACCAGATTGCCAGAAGCCACCAGGGACAGACGGGAGGGATTGACGTTATGAAAGGAAGGATTCGAAGGGCAGACGGGGGACAGACTCAGGATGGACCCAGTCCGGGCTCTCAGGACGGCGTCTTCTTGTCGACTCTGCAATTTATGTATTTTTTGTATTTCTCTCAGCGCCGTCCTGACGTCGGCCAGCATGTACTCTTGACCAGTGAATCGAATCCATGGATATGTGCCCTGTTGCCAATATGAGGAGTTTCCGTGAAGTTGGAAGATATCGCCGGGCCAGGTTCTCATTAGTTTTGCCTCGCTTCCGCCTCACTTTCGCATCACCACAGTCGTACCACAACCTCACCATCGAGACAGCACAATACTATCTTATATTTACCGGCGTCATCGGTTGAAGCGTCGTACACAGGCTGAGGGCCATTTCTAGCTTCAATTCACCTTTCCTGCTGGTCAATGGCATATTTTCCGTTTCCAGTGCTGTTGCAGACTGCATCTTGTGGCAACCCACGATCAGTCTACGCATCCACCGCGACGCATTCTCTTGTCTCAATAAACAATAAACAAAGCAAAACTGCCGTCTCAGCGCCCCCTTCTCTCCCCTACCTTGCCATTTGTCTCCTAAATGTCGCCATTCCAAGCCGCTCTTTCCTCTCCCTGCTCCTACCTGCCCCTTCGCGGCTCGGCCCCACCCCCGCAGCACATGTCTTTTTTTCCCAGTGAAGCGCTTTCACCAAGCAGCCCAACAAGCAGTGGCGAGGGTCGAGCTAGCTGCTCGCACGATTTCCGCTCCTAAACCGGAGCCGTCTTTTTCCTCTTTCCGCTTTTCATTGCATTTTCAACTTCACCATTTATTTTACACCCTCACTCACGATCACGATCCGCGGTCTTGCCTCCCCCCCTCCCCCCCCCCACCATGCATATCCTCGTCGTCAACGACGACGGCCCGCCGTCCAACCACTCCTCGCCCTACGTCCACAGCCTCGTGCGCGAGCTCCAGCAGGCCGGCCACCTCGTGTCCGTGTGCCTGCCGCACGCCCAGCGGTCCTGGATCGGGAAGGCCCACATCATCGGCCAGACCGTCGAGCCCACCTACTACCGCCCGCCGCCGCTGAGCGGGGGCGGGCCCCCGGCCGGCATCGACCGCCAGGACGGCGAGCCCGACAACGCGGGCACCCTGCACAAGCGCCCGTTCCGCCCGCTGGTGGATGCGGATGCGTCGTCGTCCTCGCCTGAAGAGTGGGTCCTGGTCAACGGCACGCCCGCCTCGTGCGTGCAGATCGGCCTCTACCACGTCTTCCGCGAGCGCGCCCCCGTCGACCTCGTCGTCTCGGGGCCCAACTACGGCCGCAACACCACCGCCGTCTTCGCCCTGTCGTCGGGCACCCTGGGCGGCGCCCTCGAGGCCGCCACCTGCGGCAAGCCCGCCGTCGCCCTGAGCTACGCCTTCTTCAGCAAGAACCACGACCGCGCCATCATCGCCGAGGCCGGGCGCCACGCCGTGCGCGTCATCGAGGCGCTCTACCGGCAGTGGCCCAAGGACGGCAGCGTCGACCTGTACAGCGTCAACGTGCCGCTGGTGGCGGGCGTGTCGGCGAACAAGACGGTGTACGCGCCGATCCTGCAGAACTACTGGCGCGAGGGCGGGTGCTTCACGGCGGCGGAGGCCAGCAGCGACGACGACGACGTCGAGGAGGAGCGGATCCGCGCCGGGCAGGACGGCGAGGCGTCCGAGAAGGGCACGGCGGCGGCAGGTGCAGCAGCAGCGAGCAATACCACAGACACGACCCCCCACAACCACGGCCACACGACGCCGATCACGCACAGGCACTTCAAGTGGCAGCCGCGGTTCACCGACATCTTCAGGAGCGTGGAAGAGGCGCCGCCGGGGAACGACGGCTGGGCGGTGCGGGAGGGCCTGACGAGCATCTCGCCGCTCAAGGCCAACTTCTGGCAGGCGGCGACCGAGCTGCAGCAGACCGAGTTCCAGCTGTGAGTACAGGCTTGGTTTTTTGTTCTTGTTTCTTTTTGTGTTTTTTTTTGTGTTTTTGAATTTCATCTACACTTTTTATGTTTTTTTTTTTTTGTTTCATTGTTTGGCTATTTTGTATGCCACGGAAGTCAACACGAGTTACGTTTCAAGGGACCAAGAGAAAAAAATGAACATGATGATATGGAATAGAAAAAGATAGACGGGGGTGGATGCAAGGTTGAACGAACGGAGACAGAAAGAGGACTTTTGCATCAGAGAAACGGGCTCTATAGACAGGTATAGACGCAATCGATGATTCTTTTTCCCCTTCGTCCCACCTCGAACCACCCTCCAAGCTTGGCTTTCGTCTTTCGGGTGCAGTTCCGCGAGCAACACTCTTTTTGCGTATGTTGAAAAGCAGGTTGGGTTCTTCATCGCTGACCCGCTGCTTCCTCCAGAGACCCCCCATCGGAAGAAGAGCGACAGACCAAGGTCGATGTGCCAATAGCAGGCCTGTCGATAGCAGACCCAGCAGCACGAGAAGCAGCAGCAAAGGAGACGGAGAAGAAAGGAGCAGCAGCAGCAGCGACGCCAATAGCTGGCCCGTCCCACGATACACTCTACGCCCTCGTCGCCTACGAAGACCCGTACGTGCAGCCCATCATCCTCGACGCGCTGAAGGCGGTCGTCCCGGAAGACCGGCTGCGCCTCCTGACCGCAGCCCCGGGGGCCACCGCGCCCACGGCCGACGAGCCGGTCTCCCTCGAGCAGCTCCTGCGCGGCGCGGACGCCACCGCTGCCTCTCCCAAAATCCTCCAGATCACCCCCTACGAGGTCATCGACTTCGCCTACGCCGCCGAGCACCCCTCGTCCGCCGTCGTCAACAGCTACGTGATCCGCAAGGCGCTCATCCGCAAGCACTTCCTCGCGGCCACCGTCGAGCAGTGGGTGGCCAAGCGGCCCCAGTCCGTGCTCGCGGGCCACGTCCAGCGCACCGAGGCCTTCGAGGTCGACTACGCCGAGTTCCTGGACGACGCCCTCGTCGAGGCCTTTGATCTGCGGGCCAGCCTGGCGGCGAACGAGGAGGGCGAGGGCGAGGGCGGCGAGGCCCGCCAGTGGTGGATCCTCAAGCCCAGCATGAGCGACCGCGGGCAGGGCATCCGGCTGTTCAGCACGATGGGGGAGCTGCAGGCCATCTTCGACGGGTGGGAGGAGGACGTCGACCAGGACGAGGACGGGGAGGAGGAGGACAACGACCACAACGACGCCGTGGCCGCGGCGGACCTCCGCCACTTCGTGGCCCAGCCCTACATCCACCCGCCCCTCCTGCTGCCCGGCACGGGCGGCCGCAAGTTCCACGTCCGCGTCTACGTGCTGTGCGTCGGCGCGCTGCAGGTCTACGTGCACCGCGACATGCTGGCGCTGTTCGCGGCCAAGCCGTACGCGGCGCCGTGGGACAGCCGCAGCAACGACAACGGCGACGGCGACGACGACGACAACGAAGTCGACCTGGCCGCCCACCTGACCAACACCTGCCTGCAGGACGAGGCCGACAAGGGCGACTCGGTCCGGCGGTTCTGGGACCTGGAGGAGCCGGAGCACAGCGAGGGCCTCAAGGACCGCATCTTTGACCAGATCTGCCGCGTCACGGGCGCGCTGTTCGAGGCCGCCGCCGTGGCCGCGCCCATCCACTTCCAGCCGCTGCCGCACGCCTTTGAGGTGTACGGGCTGGACTTTCTCGTGGCGTCTGCCTCTGCCTCTGCCTCTTCGTCTACGACTGCGGCTGCTGCCTCCCCCGACGTGACCGCCTGGCTGCTCGAGGTCAACGCGTTCCCCGACTTCCGCCAGACGGGCACCGGCCTGCAAGGAGTGGTGGCGCAGTTCTGGGCGGATACGCTGCGCCTCGTCGTGCGACGACAGCTCTTTGGGCGAGACGCCGGCGACGATGCGAATGGTGGTGACGAGGAGGAGGAGGATCTCGGGCGGCTGGTGCTGGTCAAGGACGTGGCGCTTGGCAGGCGATGAAGAGGGCGTGTGATTACGCCGTCCTCGTAAGAGTGAGGGATCAAGAGCATACGAGTTCGACTAGACGACAGTCTCTATCAGCAGTGGAGATCCAAAAAAAAAAAAAAAAAAAAAAAAAAGAAGCGGTCAGAGCGGTTGATCCTTTTTTCTTGTTTCGCTATCGTTACGATCACGGGCCGATGGGAATGGATAGTCCCTCTCCTCGGGCGTTCGTGACAAGTTTTCCGTGTCTTGGCTCTACACCCGATCATGCCAGAACCAGCACCAAAGAAAAAGTACCTCGCAAGTCGTCTCCAGACAACGCAAGTCTCCGGAACGGCAGGGCTCCAGAAAAGAAGGCTGTGCAAAAAAAAAAAAAAAAAAACTAAGGCAGTCCCGTATGGGAGGTATGGAGCTCTCTCTCTCTCTCTCTCTATCGCATTCACTCCGTAGTGCGGATGCGTGTTTGCAGTTGGACTATCAATCTCGACATGATTCCAGCAGGGGGGTTATCTTTTTTTTTATCGTATGAGATAGATAGGATATTGTGGTTTGAGTTTTTCTTTTGTTTTTCCTCTTTGCTTTCTTGCTTTCTTGCTTTTCCGGCATGCTCGCATGGACGGGCATGAAAAAGGCGGCATGCGAGCATATTGCAATTTCTCTTTTATATACGGGATATATACATGGCGAGCAAATATCGGGCGCAAGGCATACGAGTCCTTGGATATTGGATATTGGATATTATGCCCGTGCATGTTTTGTAATACGATCCAGAAAGAAAGAAAGAGAAAATAATCCGTAAAATAAAACAACATGGTACTCGTACTGGCATCGACAGCAAAACGGGCGACCCGCAATAAATCCTTCCCGCTCGTCTCTGCCGGGGAGCCTTGACCACGGTACCGACAAGACTGTACGACGTAGTGGCTCGCAGAAGAGAAATGGAAGGCCAAATGGACCCAGGTTAGGGGCATGGGAGAGAAGCAAAATATGGCACTTTTACGACGTATATGCCAGCGGTCGGCGGACTAAGGTACGGGGGCATGCATGGAGGGAAATGGAATGAGGAATGGGCAGCGGAGATTGATGGTCAAATTTGGCCGATGGCCGCCGGCTGACGGCTGTTGCAAGCCTGGGGGTTTGTACTCCGTAATTGTAGATTCCTTCTTCCTCTAGCAGACGTCTTCCTGTCAAATGCGCATGTCTCACAACTTTCTTTTTTTCTTTTTTTCTTTTCTTTTGTTTCCAGATCGTTCTCGTTTATCCTGCCGCCCATAGCTGCTCACCCACCGCTAGAGAAAAAGAGCTCACTCCGTATGCTATGAGCAGTCGTCCTGCTCTACGCCGCGCACAAGAGAGATAAAGTGGAGAGGAGATGTCGAGAAGAGTTTCCAAAAAGGGTTTAAAAGAAAACACTGCCACCTCCTCCCTATCCACTTCTGCAGAGGTTGCTCTGTAGCTAGCAAGATGTCAGTTTGGGTGAGAGTGTCGCCTTCGTTCTCGTTCTCAGAAACGGATGGACAGGGGTAGACACGTTTCCAGTCTTCCGCGGTTCTTCGTTCTCCGGAAAGAAGCAGAAGACGAAAAAGAGATCGGCCACGGCCGCGGCCAACTTGCATGGGGTGTAGCCGTACGGAGTCGCAGTGAAGTGGAGCTCGCGGTGCTCTGGGTTCAAGACGAAGGAAAAAGGGGCGGGGACAAAACAAAACGGGTCCGGATTGCTGGTTGGAATTTCCATTTGGCGACGGGGGGGCACTATACGGGGACCCATGTCTGATGTTTCGCCGTTTCTTTATTGTCCCTCGTCACAGAGGAAGAGTCTTTGATAGCCTCGATGCTCCGTAACTTGGAAGGGCGCTTGCTGCTCTCTTGTCACTCCCTGTCGCAACACGTAATACGCCAGTTGGGCCCAGTCGACGTCGTGACCCACAGGAGCAAGGGACCAACATCTGCTTCCTGTTCGGGAACGGCTCTTCTGCATGTCGCTCTCTTGGATAAGAAGGGGCCTCGAGCCGTTTTTGGCGGCTGGCACGTTTGCTATCTCGGCCAGCATCTGGGGTTGGGGGAACGCAGCACGATTGGTGCGTACAGACAGACGAGCACGATTCGGCTCACGTCTGTCGTGCATATTGTAGTCAACCCACTGTGATGAAGCATGAAGCGCCGAAAAATTCCAGATCTGCAGAAAGGTCTCACGTCTCTCGATGCTTGCTTGGCGAGGACCACTTTTCTCGTCCTCGGTCGACAGCGTCTAGACCGTCCTGTCCTCTGCAAACTCGTAATTCGCAAACGAGGCTGTTCAATGTCACGCCTGCTATTCCTCCGCAGATGCCTTGACGCCAAGCTGTCGTCCGGCATTTTCAGAGTTTGATATCCAGGAATTTGTTATGGTCATGTCCAATTCCTTACGCTTTTTTCTTCCTCTTCTTCTTTTTCAATTCTCCCCCCCCCCTGTCTTCTCTCTTTTCCTTATCACCTTCTGGGAAAATCCCCCGAAACGTGCAAAGATCGATCTTCGTCTGCTCATCACGATCCTCTACCACCTTCTTAATTGGCTTCCAGACGTGCACAGCCACGATCGATATGCGATAGCAAGCCGGTTCGGAGCTGGCCATTCCGCTTGAAAGAGGACAGACAGAAAGAAGAGAAGAAAGCAAAAACAAGAGATAGGAGTCTTCCATGCTTCACACGCACGGTATCTTTGCCGCCTGCCAAGGGCGGGTAGACCAGAGATGTTTTGTTTTACGTCGTATTTTATTTCCCTTGTCCTTGGAAATTCCTCGCCGAAATATTACGACGTAATGTTTTTTTTTCTATTTGATGTGTCTCCCCTTTACCCCTTTCGTTCTCTTTTGCCCCATCTTGGCAATATATAGAAATCTTTTCACCTTGGAAAACATGCAGCCATCATCTTCCATATCGATATCGTCCCCCCCCCTCCCCCTCCCACTCCCAACGTCCGATAGCAAAAGGAGGCTGTGCTGCTCAGATCCTCTTTTTCTTCCCCATCATTTTACCCTTTTCCGCCGACTAGTTGTCTTGGCGTACTCGAGTATGATGCGTCGACAATATCGTATTTTTTTTTTGCTACCTGACACGTAACATTGGACTCCTGTGTCGGATGTCGTCGCCGAACTTCCAATACAAGAAAGTTGTTGGTCCTGATGACAGCATTGATAGCAGTTCTCGCAACGTCGTACGAAGCTCTGTCTACACGTGATTGCACTTCCATGCATACAGCTACAAACGAGGTTGTTCTGTTTTGCCTCCCTCTGTTTCGTTCTCGAGGCCGCACTGCCACAGGTGGCGCTCTGTCCACGGAATGGCTCATGTAAAAAGCCCTTTCGCTGCAGGCACCTGCAGGCAAAAACTCTTTTTTTCTTTCTAGCCTCGTTCGCCGTTTCTCGGATTCCAAAACAGGTACCGGCCGCTGCTGCGTAGACGCCCGAACGCAGAAGCGTGGTTGGGCCGCTGTGCCTGTGCCTGCGCTGGCCTCGTGTCAACTGGTGGTTTGCTCGACGCCGGTCCCGGGCCTGCCGTGTCTCTTTTCCGGCCATTTTTTTTTTTGATTTGTCTCGTCTTTTCTCTCTCTCGGGTTTCCCAAACCGTATCTCCGTATCAACGGAACGGCATTGCAGCCGCGGGGAAAGAAAGTATCCATTGGGTTTCAATAGCGCATGCAACACAAAACAGGAAACGCTGTTGCGCGCAAAACTGAGGGGAGAAAAGAAAGATACTTCACGATGCATCTTACGCAAAGTACAAAACACGAATAAAAATAAATAAAATAAAATAAAAACCACCCGTACCGTGACACAAGCGTTGTGCACTGCCCAAATGCCATGGCTTCCAAGACCTTGGCGAGGGGACATGTATGATTGCAGTCGTCAGTCAAAAAGCGCCTCTTTTCGTGTTTATTGTCTCAAGGGCCCCGTTGGCTGGCATGGCAATTGTGGCACGTCGGCAGGATTTTTCCTGATTGACGGTCTGGTTTCATTTTCATTTCCTATTCATTTTCTTTTCTTTTTCGGTTTGGGCCTTCCCATGACGGCGGCTGGCAATGCTGCATGCGCCGCTTTTCTTGATGCGATGTCCTTGGCCTTGAGAAAGCCAACTTCCGCATCGCCTTGGTGCGCCGCCGGTTGTTTCCAACGACCTTCCGTCTTTGTGCTCCGGTGTTTCGCCTGCGTCGTAGCTAGCACGCCGCGCCGTCGATATGAGCGATGTACCCGTGGGTTGCACGGTGGATTTCTTCCGGAAGCTCCACAGACTCGTGGCCCGCTTGCGTGACCACACACACACCCTCTGTTTCTTTATGTCGTAGACTTTTTGGTATCACGGCAGCATCCTTGTTTTGGGAAGGGGGGGAGGGGAATTGTCTCCTCCCTCTCCCTCTGCCTCGTCCGGTTGCCTCCAGTGCCAAGTCCGAGACAAACAGGCATCAGGGCGCCTTCTCTTCGGCGCTTTTGTGTGCCTCTCATTTCCTGCCTCATCTCCCCTCTCTCGCTGCCAAGATGACCGGCGTCGATGCACAGCCTTGTCCGATCTGCTGAAGCACAGAATCTCTTGGGGAGAAAAGGAAAGGCTGGGAGGGAGGCCAACCCTGATCGTTGTTGTCTGTCCGCTTCTTGGCGAGGCCGCGCGTTGGTAAACTACCCCGTCTCTCAACAGTCCACTGTCTCTTTGTCGTGAAAGCCTCTTCTTCTCTTTTTTCTCTTCACGTGTCTTCCTGGCCCGTGATGTTGCCCCCTTTCGCCTCTGCACTGCCGGCTGTAGTCTCGCTTGGTCTGCTTGGCATCGTGCGTTGTAGTTCTATCTGACGCAGCCGGAGGGAAAAGGCCCAGGCCATAGGCGGCCAGAACCAGAGGAGGCAACCAAGCGCTGCTTGGCAAAAAAAATAATATACCCAAAGAACTGCTGAGAAGATCACACCAGAACCATTGCGGTGACGCAGGCTATTTTTTCTTTCAGGCGCTGACGGGAGACGAATAGCACGCCTCAGCAGAGAAAACCCAAAGAAAAAGGCCAAAGGCTGGCGCCCCGAGACTAGGGGAGGCGCTAGCCCGGCAGTTTAGTGGGGTCCTCGCCGACGCTTTTGGAAGAAGACAGCAGGCGCTCGCACCACTCACCTGCTGGAGGCTGCACGTCTCAGCGCCCATCGCGTGGCACTGTGCAGCTGTGCGCCCATTGCCCGGGGTGGATTTTGTGGATTTGTGAACAGCGCAAAAGAGGCCACCAAGAGAGACGGTGAAGCCACCAGAACCTGTCGTTCCCCTCTTTCACTCTTTTTCACTCCTCGTCTTTCCTTGTTGTCTTCCCCCTTGCGCCTCGTCTCGTCCTTCCTCCGCAGCCAATCATCCGCCCTCCAGGCCGGCGGGAACGTGCACACGGGCTGCTTGATGCACGTTGCCGTGCCCCGATATAGAGATCGCTTGAGCCGGCCCTGCTTTGTCACGCTGTGTCAGAGGGTCAGAGGGCCAGAGGAGTGGCCAATGTTCAGTGGCCAGAGCCGGCGACTCAGCAACAGTGCGGATGACTGTGCGCAGCACAGTGGGTCTAGGTGCGTCAAGCTTTCTCGCCGGAGCCCACTAATACGCGTAGCACCTGCAGACGGTCTCCGTACTCGTACATCGCTGCCAAGGAAAGCACGAAAAGGAGGGCGCCTTCTGGCTTGCGGGACGGCTTCCCCAGGCGCCTTCCGTTTGCATGGGCTGTCACAGTTTCTTGTACTCCGGAGCTCTGGCCACGACTAATACACTAACGTTCTTGGCCGTCCTTCGCTCCTTCCCTTTCTCTCGGGCAGCGAGTGCAAATCTTACTAAGTACACGCCCCCTAGTTGCGCTCCCGCGATCCACACTTTGAGATACAGCGATCGCTGATTGGCCCACGCCTGGGTTTTTTGCACAGCCCCCTTTGGGGGCCCTCTTGTGTTGTTGCATTTCTGCGTGATTGTCCTTCTTGGCAGGTGCGAACGGAAAGGAGAGGCACTGGGGCTGTTATTCTGTTTGTCTTGTTCGTCTTCACGAGCCCTGTGCGTCGCTGTTCTCCTGGGCCGTCTTGATTTTGTTCGCCATCCTCCCATCTCCCCTACGTTTGCACACGCCCCCTGCTCCTTGGCGGGCCCCATGCATCGTCGACAAGCGCCCACGAGCCTGTGCTAATGGCATGGGGGGGTGTCCACACTATATTCGTCGTCTGTCGTGGAAACGGGCCTGAACCTCGCTGAAGGTCTTTGTGCACGCTCTTAGCAACGGCCCCAAAACACAGAAACGAAACGAGAGGACCGACAGAAGCAGCAGAAAGCAGAAAACCACCGAAGTGCATACCCGCCGCACTGCACTCGAGGCAGATATCAGCTGCTGTCCGTCGCCGACCCCGACGCCTCTCCGTTGGCCGCGCCCTCTTTTTCTCGTCCCTGCCTCTCCGTCTCTCTCCGCCTCGCGCTCCCTCTCTCTGACTTTCCCGTGCGCGCTCTCTCGCCCTCTCTCGCTTCCAGCCCGACCGTCGCTCGCCTCCGGACATCAGCACAGCTCTATAAAGCGCTCGTCAGCACCCGCCCGGCGCGCACCCGCCAGCTCGCTCAGCCTTTCGAGACACACCCTGCTACTGCTCGTGCTCTCGGTGCCCCGTATCTGCCACACGGCCGATTGCACACGTCGCTCCCCCTGTCACTTCCTCTCTCCTATTGTTTCTTTTTTTCCTCTGCTCCTTTCGCACCCTCCCTCTGTTTCTCACGTCTCGTTTCCTCACCTGCTTCCGATCCTTCATCGGACCCGCCCGCAGCTCCTCTCGTCCTCTGCTGCGAGAAAAGGAGGCGCTTCCACAGGTCGCCTCTGCCTCGCTCGTCTGCTTACTGGCGCGTCACCCGCCGTCTCCTCTTCGTCGCCCTTCTCGTCCATGATCCTCCTGCGGCGGCCTCGTTCCTCTCGCGCGCTCTCCCTGGCCACCCACACGGCTGCGGCTGCATCGGGCTGTGCGGTCAAGGCAACGGGCGTAGCCTGACAGGAATCAACAAAACCGCGCAGGTGAAAGCGAACCCCGAAAACGGCTCGAACGTTTCTCTCCTTTTTCTTCTTCGGTTCTTACGGACCCTCCTTCCAAGTCCGCCACCGTTCGCATTCTTTTTGTTTCGGTACGTGCAATTTTTTTTTTGTTGAGCTGTGTTGCTCGGCCGCCTGCGTCAGGTCGCCCGAACATAGCCTCATTCCGCGTTTGAGTTGGGACGTATCTTTTCGCCTCTCCCTCCCGGGCCAAGGAATCACCCAAGAGAGTCTAAGCCCGGCGCTTACACCACGCCCGCGTGCGGTCCAGCAGCAATCGGACACAGGAGAAAGACACAAAACGAAACAAGGTTCTGTTGCTAACACGAACGCCTGCAAAAGGGGGAAGGTGATATAAAACCAGACACAAGACAAAGAAGGCGAAGCACTGAGGATCCTACCCCAGATCTCGGCAGGCGCAGAGCTCTTCAGGATTCCAAAACACCACAATCATCATGGCGCAGAACAGCCACGACGCCGACGCCCCTCTGCGGAGGCCGAGAGCGTAAGTTTATATATCTTGCACCACCCCCCTCCTCCCCCCTTGCTGTCGACAGAAAGACCCGGGAGTCTGGTTCAACGGTCCATTCTCCCTCTATCCAAGTGTGTTCGCAGCTTTACTTACCATAATGATAGCCCGACCATAACAATAGACACCACGGCCGTCAGCTCCTCGCCAAATCCCACCATGCCGGAGGACGCCGTTCCCATCTACACCAACTCCCCCATATCCGTGTCCGACGACGCGCTATCACACAGCCCAGTACTAGCCGAGCCTCCAACAAACAACATGTCGGCGCCCCAACACCCGCCATTAGCCGCCGGAGCATCACTCGGGCCGATGGGGAGACGAGGCAACAGCACTGGCAGCAGCAGCAGCCGGCCCCAGCTCCAGGCGACGACGTCCTTTGAGAGCAGGGACAGCAGACCGACAAGTCCGCACAACGTGTCCAGTCCGGTCATGTCTCGGAGCGGCGACCGCACGCACGGCTTCCTCGCTGTGCCGCACTCCCACCGATCGAGGCAAAATTCGGTCGACTCCGAAGATGGCTCGCGGACGTCCGTGGCGATGTCGCAGGGCGAGACGGTCATCGGGAGCTCGACGAGCGGCGATAAGCACCCTCAGGCCTTGTCCATGGACGTCTCAAACGACAGCATCATGAAAGACCCGGACGCGCTCAAACCCGATCTGGGGAAGGAGGCCGACTTTCTGGTCGAGGGCAACCCGTTTGCGTTTAGCCCCGGCCAGCTGGGCAAGATGTTCGACCCCAAGAGCTTGCCCGCATTCTGGAGCATGGGCGGCCTGGCGGGCCTCGAAAAGGGCCTCCGCACGGACCGAAAGGCTGGTTTGAGCGTCGACGAGGCCGCATTGGACGGCGCAGTGTCCTTTGAAGATGCCACGCAAAAGGGCAACGGAAAGGCGGTACCCGGCGCTGGCCAGGCGCAGGCGTCGTCGTCTGCTGGTCATGACGACGGCGCAGCTTTCGCCGACCGAAAGCGTATTTACAAGGACAACCGGCTGCCGGCCAAGAAGGCCAAGTCGTTCCTGCAGCTTGTCTGGATTACCCTCAACGACAAGATCCTGATCATGCTGTCCATTGCCGCCGTCGTCTCCCTGGCTGTCGGTCTCTACCAGACATTCGGCCAGGAGCACGACGCCGAGCACCCGGCCGTTGAGTGGATAGAGGGCGTGGCCATCATTGTGGCCATCTTGATCGTCGTTCTCGTCGGCTCGCTTAACGACTGGCAGAAAGAACGGCAATTCGCCAAGCTGAACCGGAAAAAGACCGACCGCCTCGTCAAAGTTGTTCGCTCAGGCAGACTGCAGGAAATCTCCATCTTTGACGTCCTCGTCGGCGACGTCCTGCACCTGGAGACGGGCGACATGATCCCCGTGGACGGTGTGCTCATCGAAGGCCACAACATCAAGTGCGACGAGTCGCAGGCCACCGGCGAGTCTGATCTTATCCGCAAGCGCCCTGCCGACGAAGTGTACGCCGCCATCGAGAACCACGAGAGCCTCAAGAAGATGGACCCCTTCATCCAGTCCGGCGCACGCGTCATGGAGGGCCTGGGCTCGTTCCTCGTCACCTCGACGGGCGTCAACTCGACCTACGGCAAGACCCTGATGTCGCTGCAGGACGACCCGGAGATCACCCCGCTGCAGGCGAAGCTCAACGTCATTGCCGACTACATAGCCAAGCTCGGCGGTGCCGCCGCGCTGCTGCTCTTTGTGGTCCTGTTTATCGAGTTCCTCGTCCGCCTGCCGAAGATGGACCCCTCCGTCACACCCGCCGAGAAGGGCCAGGACTTCCTCAATATTTTCATCGTCGTCGTCACCATCATTGTTGTCGCCGTGCCCGAGGGCCTGCCGCTCGCCGTGACGCTCGCCCTGAGTTATGCCACGGCGAAGATGGTCAAGGAGAACAACCTGGTGCGCCAGCTCAAGGCCTGCGAGGTCATGGGCAACGCGACGACAATCTGCTCCGACAAGACCGGCACGCTCACGCAGAACCGCATGCGCGTGGTTGCCGGCACGGTTGGCACCGCGCACCGCTTTGGCGACCAGGGCCTCAGCGACGTCGACGGCGACGGCGACGGCATCCCCGGAAGCTCTATTAGCGTGGACATCAACAAGGCAAAGGACACCGCGGTGGTCGCCGCGCGTGCCCCCAACGAGTCGCGCGAGCTCAGCGCCCAGGAGCTGGCTTCCGGTCTCAGCGCAGACGTGCGCGACCTGCTGCTCAAATCAATCACGATCAACTCGACGGCATTTGAGGGCGAGGTGCACGGCAAGCCCGAGTTTATTGGCTCCAAGACCGAGTCGGCCCTGCTCACCTTTGCGCGGGAACACCTGGGCATGGGCCCCGTGAGCGAAGAGCGTGCAAACGCGCCCAAGATCCTGCAGATGTATCCCTTTGATTCGGGCCGCAAGTGCATGGGCGTGGTGATCGAGCTGCCGAACGGCCGCGGTGCGCGGCTGCTCGTCAAGGGCGCATCGGAGATCCTGCTGGCGCAGTGCACGCAGGTCCTGCGAAACCCGGCACGCGACACGTCCCTGTCGCCGCTGACCGACGACAACCGCGAGACCCTGCTGGCGCTGATCGAGAACTACGCCTCCTCCTCGCTGCGCACGATCAGCCTCGTCTTCCGCGACTTCCACCAGTGGCCGCCGGCGTATGCGCGGCGCAGCGAAGGCTCCGTCGACGACGTCGTGTTCGAGGACGTCTTCAAGAACATGGGCTTCCTCGGCCTCGTGGGCATCAAGGACCCGCTCCGCGACGGCGTGCGCGAGGCAGTCCGCCAGTGCCAGCGGGCCGGCGTCGTCGTGCGCATGGTCACGGGCGACAACCGCCTGACGGCCCAGGCGATTGCCAAAGACTGCGGCATCCTGCAGGAGCACAGCGAGGTCATGGAAGGCCCCGTGTTCCGCAACCTGTCCAAGGAGGAGCAGCTGGCCGTCATCCCGCGGCTCCACGTCCTCGCGCGGTCGAGCCCGGAGGACAAGCGGGTGCTGGTTCAGCGGCTCAAGGAAGAGGGCGAGACGGTGGCGGTGACGGGCGACGGCACGAACGATGCGCCCGCCCTCAAGCTGGCGGATGTCGGCTTTTCGATGGGCATCTCCGGCACGGAGGTGGCCAAGGAGGCGTCGGCCATCATCCTCATGGACGACAACTTCGCCTCGATTGTCAAGGCCCTGAAGTGGGGCCGCGCCGTCAACGACGCCGTCAAGCGCTTCCTGCAGTTCCAGCTGACCGTCAACGTGACGGCCGTGGTGCTGACCTTCGTGTCGGCCGTGTCCAGCTCCGACGAGAGCAGCGTGCTGACGGCCGTGCAGCTGCTGTGGGTCAACCTGATCATGGACACGCTCGCGGCCCTGGCCCTGGCCACGGACCCCCCGCATCCCAGCGTGCTGGACCGCAAGCCCGAGCGCAAGGGCGCGTCGATCATCTCGACGACGATGTGGAAGATGATCATCGGACAGGCCATCTACCAGCTGGTGATCACCTTCTTGCTGTTCTTTGGCGGACAGAAGATCCTGCCCTCGTACGAGCAGGACGCCGACGACTCGCAGGTGCAGACGCTCGTCTTCAACACGTTTGTGTGGATGCAGATCTTCAACCAGTGGAACAACCGCCGCCTGGACAACAAGTTCAACATCTTCGAGGGCCTGACCAAGAACTGGTTCTTCATCGGCATCAGCATCATCATGATCGGCGGCCAGGTGCTCATCATCCTCGTGGGCGGCCTGGCCTTCAACATTGCCTCGAACGGCCAGACGGGCGTCATGTGGGGCTATGCCATCGCCTTCGGGTTCATGTCGATCCCGATCGGCGCCGCCATCCGCCTGATCCCCGACGCGCTGCTCGAGGGCCTGGTTCCCGACTTCATCAAGCGCCTGGCCCGCTCGAGCAAGAAGGACGTGCCCGACGTGACCGTCTCCGACCCGTACACGCACGACGAGCGCTTCGACGCCTACCCGGAGCCCCTCGTCGACGTGCGGGACGAGCTGGCCTGGCTGAAGCGCGTCAAGGGCGGCCGGCTGAACAACCTCAAGTTCGCCATCCAGCACCCGCGCGAGACGTTTGCCCTGCCGCGGTCGAGGAGCTCGTCGCACTCCCGGTCGGGCTCCCACAACTCGCTGTCCCACTCGCGGTCCAACTCCTTCCAGATGGCGGCCAACGGACAGGCGGCGGCGGCGGCCGCGGGCGGCGTGATCGGCGGCTCGAGCCTGGGCGGCCTGACGAGCCGAGGCAGCAGCCACA